>JABFEX010000261.1:0-43607 GCA_013623515.1 Fusarium illudens
ACCTAGCGCTGGTGACTTATGAGGGAGGGGGGGAAGGTTAGGAAGATGTCTTTTTCTTCCTAATGTGGTAATTTACAAAGGGCGTTGAATAAAATGTGAGAATGGGGAGCGGGAAGGGGGAGAGTGGTTTATTATTAAAAGAAAAGAGAAAAAAGAGGGAAAAGAAAGAAATCATGAATGGGCTTCTCAGTCATGAACAATAAGAGTCACTTCGGCCTGGCCGCCCACAGCCTGGAACCGGGACCGGGGGCGCGGGCGGGCGCCTGGTGAGGAATCCACAATGGCCCAGGAAGGTACCCGGCCGATGACCGTCCATGTGTAATCAGCACCTGCCCATTCTTACATGCTCCTCCTCTTATTACTTCCTGCCTAGACTCTCTGGGTTCCTTCCATCGTTGGCTCTTTCTCTTTCACGGTGACATCGCAGTTGTTGCCTCCCCCCCAACCCATCGTGCCTTCCCCCTTCGCTGATGACTGACTGATGTTCGGATCCCCGTGGTGCCTTGACCCCACCCATCCGGCTGGACCGGTTCCACCGACGGATACGTACCTGCCGAGACTCGGAGGCGGAGATCGGTGGCTGCCTCGTTCGTTTGTCGGAAGGTGGTTTAAAGTTTCCCCCCCTTAAAACCTAGAGTTCTAGAAGGCGCCTCTTGTGCCTGATCGTCGTGCCACAGGGGATGTCCGGGTTGATCTGGAAAAGAAGGAGAGTTGTATTGCAATCATGACACTGATCATGATGGTGAGTTATGGCATTGTCTGTAACCCACAACTCCAGTCTCCTAGCCTGAAACACTCCCGAGTTTAGCATCATGGATGTTTCATTCCGATCATGCCTGTGTAATGGGACCCCCCTTAAAGCTTTGACTGATAAAGGGACCTGTCAATAATCCAGCCCAGTCTGCATAGCGTAGACGCCGTCAATAAACTGCTGAGACGTCAACACAAACCCCCAGTCACGTTCACAACGCCCCTCCATCTCCTCCCCCTCGCTGACACCCGCGCACGCATCGCTCAGCAAGAGGCAGTCCCAACCCTTGGTGTGGGCATCCCGCACCGACTCCTCGACGCCCCGGTGGCTATTCAGGCCCGCGAACAGCAGCGTCGTGGCGCCTAAGATGGCCAGGACCTCCTCGATGCGCGTGCCGCCCCAGAACCCGGATGGCCGCTTCTTGGTGATGGGCATGTCCTTTGGCCTAGACACCTTGGCCAGGGTCGGGTAGAGCTCCGTGTTCCACTGGTCGCGCATCATGACCCTTCCGGCCTCGAGCGACATGTCGTCGCTGAGCTTGAGCTGCCCAATGTCGTCGCCGAGATCCCCGAGAAATGTCGGCTCTTCAAAGTTGTCGTCCGAGGCGAATCCTCTGGCTACGCTCGCCGGCATGTTGTCGAGGTCTGTCTCCTCGAGGCCCCAGCCGACCCACAGGATGGGTATACCTACTCTTCGACAGACTGGGATGATTTGCTCTTCAAGCAGATCTGCCACCCTGAGGCCCGAACTGTCGTAAGGGCGGCCCAGAAGAGGGGACAAGAAGTAGTTTTGCATATCCACCACGGCGAGAGCCGTTTTGGTGGGATCGATAGTCACTTGTTCTGTGCTAGTTGTCAGCGAAACTCGTGGATGGACGGGTATAGATGATGGTTCGGCAGGGTGAGTTAGATCAAACCCCGTCTCTTTGGACCAAAGCCAGAAGCTGTTTTCCCCACCGATCATCTTGACCTTGTCGTCTGCCATGTTGGCGGTTGAAGAGTGTGGACGTGTGGATGATAGTGTTGTGCGTAGGTGAGACTACTCGTCTTGGTGAAAAGATTAGAAAGTTTGTTATCGCTGAAAGATTGATTCCTGAGGTATCCATAGAGATGGGAGAGATGGGAGACGGGGGGGTTATATGTTTGGCCTAGAGTTGAATCACGGGGATGTAGCATAGGCTGTAAGTCGCTGATATATCGCTGTCTACCCGAATCACCACCATGGAAAGAAGCTGAAGATCACTCTCCTTGTGCTTAAACAAAAGGCAGCTGTGATCAAGTCTTTCCTCAGAACAGGAGTGAATGTACCGTTGACAGCGTGGTGTTTCTCAAGGTCTCGCTTCAGTTCACCAGATATGCAGCCATGAGAATCATCAGAAAAGCAGTTGGGGGACTTGGAAGAAAAAGAAGAATAAAATAGAGCGGATGGAATCAACCAGTAAAATAAGGGAGCGGATATTTAGCATACCAATTTAGCTATTTGACGCACTTTTGTGCTTATATCTTAGCATAGGTATAGCAAATCTTCAATACAGAGAGACCTTAGTCTTAGAAGTCTTTATATAAAGATTTAATAAATAATTAGTAGAGAATCTATCTTACCTCAGACTATTCCCCCTTATTCTAAGATTACTATTATACAATAAAGCAATCAGAAACCGATGATAATTTGCTTAGGATACGTAACTAGCTCAGTCAAGTGGTGTGCCAAATATCCACTCCCTAAAATAATAGAGATGTGAGAAGATATATAGTCTACGTAAGACTACGTTACGTCTGCGTTGTTACGTCTAGGTTGAGCCTCTACGTAGCTATAACCTGTGTCTCACAGAAGGAAGTGGAACCTTTGGCTAGAGTTGAGTTGTCCTCGTAGGTATGCAAAGGTATCTGGCCAGACAAAACCTCCCCCCATCTACAAAGCAAAGCAAAGATCTACATGCATCATGCCGCATCAACAAATCCACCCATTCAAATCCAACTCGATGCACACATCAGTCGCCCAGATCATAGTAGATACAGTTGCCCGACCGAAAGTTGTACAGGAACGAGTGCCTCGTCCCGTTCTTCTTCTCAAACTTCCACCGCCACGTGTCTAGCTGGTCGTGGATCTCGCGTATGTACTTCTTCTCCGATGTTGTCACGGCGTGCTCGACTTGCCGCCAGCCCTCAGGCTCAGAGAGGCACGTCTCGCGGATCAGGTCCATGACCTGGTCTGTCGTCTCGATGGCCAAGACCGGTCCGTCCAGAAACGATCGCACTAAACTGCTTGCGCTGACTTGAGCCTGTTCCACCACCGTTCTACGGTTGAACTTCTTGCTCCGCGTTTGTGCCACTAGCACTCGAACCTCCTGCTCTGGGTCCTTTTCGCCTGAGCCGCTGGCTTCAGCTTGAGAGCTGTTGCCTCGAAGCTTAACCACCGACCTGGCGTCACGTTCTCGGATCTCGCTCCGGAGCCAGGATAGCAGCTGTGTTGTTGGAATGTCCACGTCCGGCGCGTCCTTTCTCCCCATGCTCTTGATCTTGAGGATAGCGTCCTGCTTGATGATGATGATCCACGAGTACGTCTCATCACGGTGCTTCGACAGCAGCTCGTCCGGCGACCTCGCGTCCTTGGCCATCTCTGCGCTGATATCATGCGCCCAGAGCGTTTGGAGCAACTCGACACCAGATGATCTGAGCAGAGCAGCGTCAAAACTGGCAACCAAAACGTCACACTGGGCCCCTTGTTAGCAAATCATGGCAAGAACGAAAGAGACACATCTCAACTCACCCGTCGAGAATTAAACATGCCGCTTCCTTCCTCCTCTCCTTTCTTGAGGAACGGCCGCCCGCTGACCTTGGAAACCCTTGCCAGGCGCTCCCATGCCAAGCTGAACCCAACGGCGTGCCTCTCTCCAAACTGGCCGCCGGTTCTAGGCCGATGCTCCTTGATCAGCTGATCGTATCTCCCACCGGCTGCAAAGACGTCCTTGGTCTTCTTGTCATAGAGGCACGAGAAGAGGATGCCACCCGTGTAGAAGCCCTCCTTCAAGCTGTTCAGGGGGTTGATGTAGACCCTAGTCCCGACTCCCAGACGTTTGCAATACTCAATGACCTCCTTCAGATGAGCAATCGTCGGTGAGGCGCGCTGATACATGTCGCTGCCTTCAAAGATGGTCTTGAGTTTGGAAAACGTCTTGTTTGGCGTGTCTAGTCAATGTTAGTGATGCACATCTTTGTCGTGCCATCTCACTCGCCTCTGAAGTCAAACCGCTGTAGTTCGTCCACGCTCGTCGCTGATACGCCCACAGCCGACGACCGGAGCTCAATCCTAATCTTCTGCCAGGTGTAGTTGTGAATGTTCAGCTTGCTGAGAACGTCCGCTGTTGCACGTCTGCAGGCTGGTTCAATGCCGCAGTGTTCGAAAATGAGCTGCAAAAGATCAGAGTGACCCAAGTGGAAGCACATGACTGTCGAGGACAACGAAGGGAATGTGTGAATGATCTCGTCAATCACTTTGAGAACCTCGGCCTCCTTCATGGCCAGGTCCAGTGTGTCGGTCGTGACAATGTCAAAGTCGACCTCACCAAACATCATAGGCTGGCCCGTGTCTTGCTTGTCACGAAAAACGTTGCCAAAGGTAAAAGTCCGTTGTAAAACAGGGCCGGTGGCTTGCTTGGCCATCATTCGTGCATTGCCCATAGTGAGATCGTATGGGAGCTGAAGCACGTTCCCGTTGGCGTCCAAAAGTTGCACGGCATTATCTCCGTAATGAGACGAGCGGGGATATATGACGCCCCTTGAGTACTCCAACGCACCATGACGGCGGAAGATTGAGATGAGTGACTTCTTGACGATCCCTTGGTTGAGTAGCTCCTGAGGGCTCGGGCCTATAGAGAACATGTCCCACGCATAATTCTTTGTGGGCTCCATGGATTTCGCAAACAAAGTTGAAAGCATCTTGCGATAGTACGGCGAACTGGGATCGGCAAGTCCAGCAAGAGTGCGTCTGATAGTCTCACTCTCCATTTGAACAGGCAACTTGCCGCTCTTGAGAAGATCCGTACTTGAAGGTCTCTCTTTGGGGTTGTGGTTGACCAGAGAAAGCACAATCTCTGTCTGAGCCTTGTCTGCCGGCTTGAAATCAGATGGCAAAACCGGCTTGACTCGCCGAAGTTGGCCAAGCACATCGGCCTTTTGCATGCCCATCATGGGGACGTAGCACATCTCGAAAAAGATGATGCCCAAAGAGTACATCTGCCAGTGATTAGTCTAGTAATAGACAGAGTTGACCACTCGGCTTACATCAACTTTTGTGCTGTACATTCCGTTCACGGCTGACCTGACTTCAGGTGCAGAGTAGTAGGCAGTGCCGATACTCCTGGTCATATCATCCGTCTCAAGAGTATTGGCAGCCACCTTGTCTACCGAGAACTGTCCGCTGGTGGCAAGTCCAAAGTCGCCAATTTTGACATTGTCGATACCATCGGAGCTGCTGCTGATAAAGACATTCTCTGGCTTCAAGTCACGGTGGACGATACTGAGCCCGTGAATATGGGCCAGACCTTCCAACACCTGGCGGAAGAGGCGCCAGATTTCTGTCGTGTTCTTGTACAGGTTTCTCGCAATGAGATCCCTGAGCGTCTAATGATCCCAATGAGCAAGTCTGTTGGTATATGTGAAGGGGCAGAGTTGTGGCATACTCGCTTTTCACAGTACTCCATCGAGATGTACAGAATCGTTCGATACGATCGATGATACCGAGCTCGCCGCAGGAGAGCAGCGTTCCTCTCCTTGTCGGGCGAAAGAACTCGATTGACGGCCACATCGCTGTCAGAATAATCGTCGTCATCATCATCCTCGTCGTCTTCGTCATCTTCGGAGTCGTCGGAATCATCAAATCCAAAGTCCACGTTAGCATTTGAGGACATGAAATCCAGACCTCCAGTGCTGGTAGCAAACTGAATGTCGATCCCAGCAGACCCAGTCCCCCGGGTGTCTTCCGTAAAGTAACCCGTCGAGGTGTCGTCCTCGGTGTCTGTTTGGTCTGGGATCTCCTCTACCCAGGTGTTATAGTATCGAACAACAGCGGGATGGCTGAGCTGGGAGAGCAGTCGAACCTCCTTGAGGATCTCGGTGAGACTGGCCTGTGAGCGCTGTGTGATCTTCTTGATGGCATAAATCTGGCCATCAAGTTTCTTCCTCGCCTTAACCACCTCTCCAAAGCCGCCCTTTCCAAGCCTACCCTCTTCAACAAAATCTTCTGTGTACCTGGACATGGCCTGGCCACGGGTGGTTGAATCACGCCTCAATCTCGCAGGGATCACCTGCAAGGATGATATGGAAGGGCTGCTCGACAGCATTGCGGCCGTGTCCTCGAAGAGGACCGGGGCATCAGTGGCCAAGAACTCACTGGATCCAAGCTCGAAAGCTCGTGGTCTCTTTTGCTTGTCCTCTTTGAAGAATCTGCTGACCAGCTCATGCAAGGAATGCGACAGAGTAAGTGATTCCATCAGATTCCTAGGCGACGAGTACGTCCGCAACACATCAAGGCCAAAGATCATCTGAACGAAGACAACACCAAAGTCCCAAATATCAGTCTTGTATGTATACTGAGGCTTGGACGCAGCAGCGACCTCGGGCGGGAGCCAGTACGCAGACTTGGCAGTAGTCATGCCTGGCAGTCCCGGCTTGTGCGAGCTGATGGCGTGGATTTCCCTCTGATACCACGAGTCGGAGATCTTGGGGACGATTTCACCTGTGGACTCTCGGAACAACAGGATGTTTCCTGCATGAATATCTTGATGGGCAATGTTCTTGTTGTGAAGAAAGTTGAGCGCATCTAGCAAGTCACGCGTCCAAGACCGCACTTTGCCAATCTCAATCTGCCCAGCAAGTTCCAAGAGCTCCTCCAGGGGACCCTTCTCCGCCAGAGGCGTCAAGACGCTTACGGTCCATGCATTTGGGACAGTCGGGTCAGTGGCAAGTCCACCTTGGACCTTGAAGTCCAGGACCTCGACGAGATGGCGGTGGTGGACTCGCTTTACGGTCTTGAGGTCCTGGAGACGCGACTCGAGACTCTGCAGCTGCACCTTGAACTCTTTAGAGTCCTTACTACTGGTGCGCAAGACGGCTTCCTTGAGTGCCATCGTGAGGCTGCCCTGGCCGTTAGCAAGGACAGGCCTGACCGTGTAGACAGTGGAGACAGGACCCTGTCGAGGATCACATTTGCTCGCAACAGCCTTGAACGTGAGGGTGTTCCCTGACTTGTCCGTCGCATTGCAATACTGATCGAACTCGATCAACTCCTCCGTCTCAGTGCTCGAGGTAGGCTGCTGGGGAGCCTTGCCGTTGGGGCGGCGCTTCGACTCCTTGGCCTTTTGTCGTTGGCGATCAATCTGCTGCTGGAGCATCTCGGCCATGACACGCTCCTCTTCTTTTGTTTCCTCCATCTTCTTGCGATCGTCTTCTTCCTTCTTGGCTTGCGCAAGCTTCGCCATAGAAGCTTCGTGTCGTTCTCGCTCCTCCTCGAGGGACGGGAGGTGCTTGCCATCCGCTTTGGCTTGGGCAGCATCCTCAAGGATATCCCGAACCCCTTCGACGATCTGGTCAATCATCTCCTGTTGATCCTGCGCAAAGATCTTGGGCTGCGTCTCGAGGAACTTTTGGATCTTGAACTGGGTGACCTCCTTAAGGTCATAGTCCTTCAAGGTGAGCAACGGGGGAGACTTGGGGTACGTCGCAGTCATGACGAAGGCCAGGGTGGCGGCAAAATCTTCGTCTCTCGATGCTTTTATTCGTATATCAAAAGCGGGATCGGTTCTCTACGGACGGCCTATGTATGAGCTTCGACTATCGGAGCCGGAATGACAGGGTCTTGGGACTCTACCTTCCAAGCGCTGCGAGTTCCCGTGTGCATGACAAAGTCTTCGCCATAGATGGCCTCGAGGGCGAGGAGTTCATTCTGCTGTAGTTCTTCATATTCAATCTTGTTGGTAGCCTCCGGGCTCGCGGCGGACTGCAGGCCCGGAAAGCTTGACTCATCGTTTTTCTTGCTAAGGTTCAAGGGCGACTTCCAAACCCCTGATTGCCACGCCATGGTTGCTCGGGATCCAGAGGAGTGTCACAGCAAAAGCCGTGACGCTACAGGGAAGAAGCCATGGCGGCACTGAATATCGAGTAAATAATAATAATAAAAAGTTGGTTGAAGGAGTCATCCAGCAGAATGGATGACAGATGAAGAAATCGCCAGGCAAGACCAGGCCAGACCAGGCCAGACCAGGCTCTGACGTCGCGAATGGATGGCGGGGTACCTGCCTGCCTTATTGCCTGTAAGAGGTCGTCACTGCCTCATCCTGGAAAGGCGGTGTCGTTCCACCGAATTACAGGCGGCCACAGGGCTGATGAGGGGTTCACGGCGGCTCTTGCAGCGACCGCAGTGCTAAAGTTTGGCCAATCGACGCCCCGAGACGCCTGGACCGCCAAGTGGTAGCCGCTGCAGAGGTGCCTGACCCCGGCTAGCGCCTAGAAAGTTACTTTGGTGTGTGAGGGTCCATCCTATCCTCTTATCGCTCTTGTCGTGATGTGACAGATGAAAGTAAACAAACCAACCTTTTACAACTCATCTCCCAAACAAACCACCATCGCCAACCACGAATTGGAGACATAAATGTCGCAATCCCATCATTTGTGATCGCGCATGCGAAACAGTCAATCCAGGATACTCAGACGACGCTCTACTCTCAGCTCCACGAAGATTATAAGATGTTGGGTTGGATGCTGAGACGCGGCGAAGACGCGCCCAACACTGTCCACGACGGAGGTTCGAATTCCTCGCTTTCAACACCATCACCCGCCTCTTACTTACCTTCAATCTTAGACACTACACAGATCGACCAGCCTGATACCCCTGCGCCAGTGTTTGCCGCAAGAGCCTTCAAAAGCGCCTTGTTTGGAACCCCAGCGCGACCCAGCGATGATCAAGCCACGAGAGCAGCCAAAGACAAGGCCATGAAAGCCGAAGCAGTTTCTCAAACACCACCTCGGCCCCAACCCCAGGGGATTCTTTTGACGCCAGGCACGGGGACCACGAGGAGGAAGCGCGTGTCATTCGGACAGGACGTCAAAAAGACCAACGATCTTGCTGCGATCAACGAGAACGGACCGCGCCAGCGCACGCGCTTAAATGATGCTCTTGAAAGGGCGTCGCGATCCGCAGCTCAAGAGGCTGCGACGCGACGAAATCAGGATGATCTCTCAGACGACGAGTGGGAAGAAGCCGACGACGAGGATTGCTGCACCCACGACATCACGGTCGACCTGAACGAGCCGCACTCGCAATCCGGGAAATACTGGAAGGAAGAGTTCGAAAAGTATCACGGCGAGGCCAAGATCGAGATGGAGAAGTTGCTCAAGTACAAGCAGCTGGCAAAGTCATACGCCAAGCAGAAGGACGCCGAGGCCAGTGACCTCGCCGTCAAGCTGAAGGAAGAGCAGCAAAGGGTGATTGCGATGGAGAAGCAGATTGCGGAGGGCGCGTCCCGAATCGTATCGAAGCGAGATGATCGATCGGACGAAGTCAACTCCGAGCTTCTATCCACTTTGACGAGGCAAACGGCACTGGCCGTTCAGTATCGAACTCGTGTCCAAGAACTCGAGGACCGACTTGAAGAATTCCTCAAGGACCGAGAAGACGACCCAGATTCAAAGGCGGGTCGCAGACGTCGACTAGCAACATCGCCCAGGACCCAAAAGACAATCATGGAGACACAGCGAGAGTTGAGGCGAGCGCGCAGTCAGGTGAAGGAGCTTGGCGAACTTCGCGATCAAGTCTCGTCTCTAAGGAGCCAACTCAGAGCAGCAGAAAAGAGAGCCTCAAAGGCCGAGGCGCAGACAAAGACTGAGATTGAGCCTCCTCGTGAGAGCTCAAGGGCTCAGGATCTACGGTCCCAGCTTCGTGAGGCCAGGGAAGAGAACAAGAAGAAAGACGAAGAGATCCGTCAACTCAAGCTGGAGTTTGAGACGTACCGAAAGGAAACCCAAGCCCACGCTGCAGACAAGAATGGGGTGCTGGAACGCGCCCATACAAAGATTGCAGAACTCAAGAAGGAGATAAGGACACTAAAGACAGGAGATCAAGAGCATGCAGCTCGACCAAAGAGCTGGCATGTTCAGACAGAAGTCAGCCGTCTAGCAGAGGAAAACTCCAGACCAAGGGAGGAAACCTCAGAGAAGGCTTCCAACGAAAGAGGGCATGATCTTGGGCGACGAAGCTTCGACTTGGCGGATCTTCAAGGCGAGTCGATGGAGCTCAGGACGGCACACCCCAACATTCCTTCGCTGCGCCAGAAGTTCCACGAAGACGCCCTCCCGAAGGTAACCCAATCAGATGTTGGACCTGCAAAGCTATCAGGCCTCGGTGATAGGCCAAACCTTGGCCGGCCTAGGTGGCAGCCATTCGTCCCGCGATCACCCAGGAACAGGGCTTATCTCGGCGAGGAGCTCACCCAGCGCATCGAGAATGGGGGTGCCACGTCCGGACACGCCGGACTCGATGACATTGCCGTGCCTGATCTGCCAGCCCTCGCCAAGTCGATTGCTCGCTCAAAGCGAAACAACACGACCGACATGGCAGATGGCAACATTGATCTCCTGCAGGATCGCTTTGCGCGCCTGGGAGGGCAAGAACCGAGCAACGGCACATTGCCAGCCACCACATCGAAGAGCACACTACCACCGGAGCGTAGAGCAGCGGCGATTGCGCGAATCGAGCAGAGAATGGCGGAGAAGAAGCGGACGCAGAGGAAGAAGGGGTTTGACAAGGAGAATGTTCGACCTTGAGGATGGAATGGATGTAGGTTACTAATTGGGAGAATGGGTATTGGATGGAGTGTGGTGTTGGACTTTTGGCTGCTGATAAAATTGGACTTTGTAACTTTGGTATGGATGGATAAAACCTGGAAAGGCTGGTCCCGGGGTTTTGGGCATTGGCACGGAGTTGGGCATTTCCTCCTTTGCAGAATCATCAGAGATGGTTCAAGTTGAGCTGAGTCAATTGGATTTATCACGTTTGTCTTGTTATCTCCGTTTTCTATACAAAAGGGACGGATGGGCCTTGCGCTTGCTTATCTGTGTGTCTGAGGTGTCTGTGAACGAGCCAAGCTCAACTTGGACTTATCACGCTGTAAACAATCTCATGGCTCCTCTGCGCCCTGCTCTACATGATGAAGACAAACTCCAGGATGAGATCCTGGATCTAGAGCGTCGGCTTCAAGATGCCAGGGCGCGTCTAAAGGCGCGACAGCTATCAGCTCCTCCTCCTTTAACAGGTCGTGAGTCTCACCTCCACTCACACCAGACATGTGATAACCCTCAGCTTGCTTACCATATTCTCCCCAACCAGCTCACCTCGCACCCTCGACTCACTTCCTACTTCTCCTCTCAGACTCTGCGCTCCCGCTTGGCTCTTTCGCCTTTAGCAGCGGTCTCGAGTCGTATCTAGCCCATGCGCCCCGCGGCAGCGCATCCTTTGCCTCTTTCCTCCCTTCATCGCTGTCCTCCTTTGCCGCGACGACTCTCCCCTTTGTCCTCGCGGGCCATCGCAACCCAGACGCCCTCCCCGAGCTAGACGACCAGCTCGACGCGGCCATCATCTGCACCGTAGGCCGTCGGGCCAGCGTCGCGCAGGGCCGCGCTCTGCTGGGCATTTGGGAGCGGTCGTTCCGCGCGAGCCGGCCAGACGTCGACGACCATGCGCTGCGTGACTTTGCGGCGCTCCTGAGGCGCGAGAGCCAGAGCGAGGTGCCGCTCGTGTCTGCGCACCTGGCGCCGCTGTTTGGAGCCATCTGCGCGCTCGTCGGGCTGGAGCTGCGGCAGACGGCGTACGTGTTCATGCTGAGCCACGTCAAGGCGCTGATATCGGCGGCTGTGAGGGCGAGCGTGTTTGGGCCGTACCAGGCGCAGAAGGTTCTTGCTGGGCAGCAGGTGCAGAGGATGATCGATGGCATGATCGATCGGGAGTGGGCGACACCGGTCGAAGAGGCTGGGCAGACGATCCCTCTCATGGACCTATGGTTTGGGCGGCACGAGTTGTTGTATTCTAGAATCTTCAACAGCTGAAATCCCGCTGTCCTTGTGGTGGTATCATTATAGTTACAGATAAAATAATCTATGCATCCAATATGTGGAAATTCAAAACGCCTTGTCCCCTATTCATCATCACTGTCGCTGTCGTATGCCACCAGCGGTCCTGCTGAAGCCGCGGCTTTGGGCTTGGATGCCACCGTCACTTTGGCTTTGTTGAGAGCCGCAAGTGTGCTGCCTGAAAAGATGCCTCCAGTCTCCTGCTGTGGCTCTTGCTCTGCCTGCGCCGGTGTCTCGATGGACTCGCCGTTTTCGATCATGGGCCGCTCCTGGTATTCCACATGGAAGCCCTCTCGGCCTAGGGGGTTCACAGCCTGGGTGCCTCGGGCAAAGTGCACTTCGTCGGGGGCTTCGTATCCTTCGAGGCCGTAGCTGCTCTCAATCTTCCTCCTCTTCCTGGCCTCGGGGTCTTTGCCTTCGATCTCGGCGACGAACTCGGCAGGCAAGGCTCTGCGAATAGCATCGGCAGCCTGTTCCTCGATTCTCCGCACCTCACGCGCCTGCGCCATCGGGTTGGGGTCGGCGGTGGCCCATCGAACATTGAGGATCTCGTCGTGGTCGAGAGACTGGTGTGCCATGGCTTCCTTTGCGAATTCCGCATTGGCCTCCTTGACATAAGTTACGAATGCGACACCTCGAGTGTTGAGAACACGGGCTAGTTTTTCGTTAGCAGATGCGACGTTGTCGACTCACGATGAACTTACTGCGCTCAACCGGACCCCATTCAGCAAAATGCCGTGCCACAATCTCTTCGATATCATCGGTGACGTGTATCCTGCCCACATAGACGGTTCTGTTTTGCCTCATGAAACTTCCCACGCCACCCATATCATCTCGATAATCGGAAAACTTGTCGCGTCCGAAGCAGTCAACATTGGGGTTGAAGTGATCGTAGGTCCCTGGGAGTCGGTGGAGGTAGTCGCAATCCTGGCCCTTGGAGCAGATGCCGCGCGCAAACCGCAGACAAAAGAAGCTCCCCGGCAGCCCGTCGGCCTTGGTGTATCCAGAGTCTTTGGAGACGTTGCAGCGACCCTTGGCGTGGGTCTTGGATAGGTACTTGTCTTCTCGATCGCCGCCCGACCACTTGTTGTACCAGATGTTGAAGATTGTTCCGGTCTGGGGAGGGGGCTCCGAGGTGAGGGTGTCGGGATCGATTTGCACTCGCGCAGGTCGCTTCTTCTTGCGGATAATCTTCCTGACGACCTTTTTCGTAGTTGGCGCCGCGACATCAGTATTTGTTGTCGCCAACGCCATCTCCTGATCCTCCTGATCGGCGACCGGCGCCGTCGCAACCTGCTCTGCTGTATCCGCCATGATTTCTTTGCGCAAACCCAAATCGTTGGAAAAAAGATTGTTGTGATGGCGACGCGACGTTCGTTGCCTCGAGAACCTGGCAGACGGTGCAAGGCTACAAAAGATTCTGGGGGAGAAAGACACAGTTCCAAAAGAGGAAGGCGGTGAGTCAGCGCATCCCGCATTTATGGAGCCCAGTATTGAGATTCTGCCGCCACTTCATCAGGCCTCTCTAGCCCCTCCACTCATGATTTGGATCCTGCTTGGATAGAATAGACGCCCAGGACCCGTGACTTATACCCGAGTTTGTTTGCTCTTTTCTTTGCAGGACTTGTCCAGAGACGCGACGGGCGTTTCGAACCGAAGGCAAGATGGTGAACATTACAGACAAGATCAAGGAGTAAGTCGTCGTCGACTCTTGAGCGCCATGGCGGGGCACCACTGATAGTCCTAGGATTGAGGAGGAGATGAAGAGGACGCAAAGTAAGCATTGAAGTCACTATGAGCCTGTGTGGTGGTTTGAAGGGCCTCTTGAATCTCAAGAACGGGTGAAAGGAATAACTTGGGACGCTCTTGAGGATTCACTGTGAAGCCAGACTTTCACGACGCCACTTGTTGTTGCATTAGCACCCAGTTTATTTGCAATGAATATGAGCTGACATGATATTAGAAAACAAGGCGACTGGTATGTTGACAATGTTTTGTCTCCGATCACATTGTTCCTAGCGTGTATTGACACATCTCAGAATATCATCTGGGTCTATTAAAAGGGTGAGTTTAACCAAGCTGGCCAAGACAATGGATGTCTCGAACCTACCTCTCATACCACGCCATCAGATATTAACAAGTCCAGAAAACTCGCCCGGCTAAGGGCCCAACTTCTGGAACCCGGTCCGGGAGCTGGAGGCGGTGGCGGCTCAGGTTTCGACGTCAGCAAAAGCGGTGATGCGCGAATTGCCCTCGTCGGTTTCCCATCGGTAGGAAAGTCGACATTCTTGTCCAAGGTGACCAAGACGCGGTCCGAGGTCGCCGCGTACTCCTTCACAACCCTTACGGCCATCCCCGGCGTGCTGGAGTACGGCGGTGCTGAGATCCAGCTTCTCGATCTTCCCGGTATCATCGAGGGTGCCGCCGAGGGAAAGGGCCGAGGACGACAGGTCATCTCGGCGGCCAAGACCAGCGACCTCATCCTCATGGTTCTGGACGCTACCAAGAAGGCGGAGCAGAGGGCCCTTCTCGAGGCTGAACTGGAAGCAGTCGGTATCCGTCTAAATCGGGAGCCACCGTAAGTGCCCCCCATCCGTGGAGGGTTCAAGACAGTCTTCGGATGTCGACTAACACGGAAGCAAGCAACATCTACCTCAAGGTCAAGAAGGCGGGCGGCATGAAGATCACGTTCCAGACTCCCCCCAAGGCTCTGGACGAGAAGATGGTCTTCAACATCCTCCGCGACTACAAGATCCTCAACTGCGAGGTCCTGGTGCGCGACGAGTTCGCGACCGTCGACGACTTCATCGACGTCATCATGAAGGACCACCGCAAGTACATCAAGTGCCTCTACGTGTACAACAAGATCGACAGCGTCTCGATCGACTTTCTCGACAAGCTAGCCCGCGAGGACCACACGGTGGTGATGAGCTGCGAGATGGACCTGGGCATCCAGGATGTCGTCGAGCGCTGCTGGAAGGAGCTCAAGCTGATCCGCATCTACACCAAGCGCAAGGGCGTGGAACCCAACTTTGGCGAGGCCCTGATTGTGCGCAGCAACAGCACCATCGAGGACGTGTGCGACCGCATCCACAGGACGCTGAAGGATACGTTCAAGTATGCGCTGGTCTGGGGCGCCAGTGCGAGACACGTTCCTCAGAGAGTTGGTCTGGGGCACCCGGTGGCAGATGAGGATGTTGTTTACATTGTCAGCGGCTGGCGAGCGTAGACGGTCTTTGTCTCAATCACTTGTTAAAACACACCAAAATACACATTCACGAATAGAGACGTGCGTTCTCAGAGTCATATCTCCGTCCATTGGTAAAATCGTACATCAACAGTAGTAACCATAAGCAAGTCCAAGTCCAAGCCCAAACCCAGTCATCGCATCATGTCATTACAACCCAAGGCCCTTGATATCCTGCACAAGTTATAACCCCCCAAACGCCCCTAGCCCAACCTCCAGCGGCGGACAGAATCCCTGGCCAAGTAAATAAATACACGCGGCGCAATCCACCAAAGACATTGATCGATTGCTTCTAGCAGACAATCATGGTCTGCTTACGAAGAAACAAAAGCTATCGTCCCGTGTTATTTACAGGCCAAATGCCTTGGTCGGCGCGGGCTTTGCGCCCAAGGGGTTGTCGCCGCCCTGGAGTTTCTTAACACTCGCCTGGGCGAACAGCGACTTGGGCTTGGCCCTGTAGGTGGATTGTTAGTCGACAATCGCGAAAGATTGGAAGAGGGGAATACGGACTTGCTTGCGTGCTTGTTGCGCAGAGCGTTGATCTTGGCGGTGCAAGGGCTCATGATGCCGTCCGAGGGCGAGATGTACTGGGTCGTCCTGTCTAAAGTCAATATCAAGTCGAAGAGGGACAAGCGCAAAAGTGTGTTTCCTTACGTCTCCTCCTGCGCCATCTTGGACTGGAGCATCTGGCGATGATACTCCATGCTCTTGACCTCCTTGCCAGGAACCTGGTGCTGCTGCTCCGTCATGGCAGCGTTGACGTCCTTGTCGGCGAGAACCTTGGTCGACATGATTGATTTGTTTATGTGCGGTGGTCTTGTTGGTTATGAAGACAGGATGATGCTGCAAGTTCAAATTGCGAATGCGATACGAAAGAGCGAGGAAAAGCTTGTGCGATTGATTGCGTTGTCTTTGGTCAAAGTGAGGAAACAGGTCGCGAGGGGTGTGTGCTGCCTTTAATGTAGGTAGTGCGCTCTGTGATGGATATAAACTCCGGGCGTGCACAATTCAAAGAAAATCAGCGGGCAAAGTAAACGATTGGATCTTGGTCGACGGGGCAACCGAGAAAAATTGCACGGGGCAAGCACAGGGATCAAGCTGCTGGAATGTGGGGCCCCCCTGTAAGGGCCTCTGTGAGAAAGAGGCACGCTAGCACTGGCGATTCCGTGAGCTTCTGCACGTCAGAGAGTCTTCCCGCGTGTCATTCATCGGTTAAGGGACAACGCATCATCGCCAGGGCAATGGCATCCATGTCATGGAGTTTGCCTTTATGCGCATGAGATTGAAATGTCAAGGATCGTTGGCTGTTTCGCGGGTTCGACTGGTGATTGTTGAGTCATGGCAGCAAAGACGACGCTTCAATGTCACCCAATCCAAGTCGGCCAGGGAACTCGGGTCCAGACAGACCTAGTTGGTTGGATATTATACCTATAGCTGGAGAGATATACGGATACTACTAGTATCTGTCTATCACATACACAACAAACAAAACAGATACCGAAAAATCAACATGGGCTGCTCTCTCTTCATGCGGCCGGAAAAGCAAACAAGAGGCTTGCCTTGCTACTCCACTGCTTCACTTAGTCAACCATCAATCACCCTGCGGCCGCTCACGCCAGCCATCTGATCACAGCTTATGCTGTATCCTCGAACCCGGCTGCTTCCTCTCGACCCCGTACTCCTTGAGCAGCTCCTCCGTCTTGGCCCTCTGCCTCTTGATGGTGGCCGTCGCCTCGGCACCGCGCTTGTTCTCGTTGCGCCCCATCTGCTGCAAGTGCACCTCGTCGGGCCCGTCGGCCAGCCGCAGCGTGCGGATGCCAGCCCACATGTAGGCCAGCGGCGTGTCCTGCGAGACGCCCGCGCCGCCAAACGCCTGCACCGCGCGGTCGATGACGGTCAGCGCCGTCTGGGGGGTGAGCACCTTGGCCTCGGCGATCTCCTTGAGCGCCTTCTTAGGGCCCAGCTCGTCCATCTTGATGGCCGCGTTGAGAACGATGAGCCGCGCTGCGTCAATCTCGATCCGGGACTTGGCGATCCACTCGAGGATCACACCGTGCTCGCGGAGGAGCTTGCCAAAGGGCTTCTTGGACTCGTCGTTGACGCGGAGGAGCATCCAGTCGAGGGCTCGCTCGGCCTAGGAGATTGTTGTGAGCGGTTGATTCTCTTCAAAGTGGCAGGGGCAACTTACAGCGCCGATGGTACGCATGGCATGGTGAATACGACCCGGTCCAAGGCGACCTTGAATAATCTCAAAGCCTCGTCCCTCGCCGAGAACCATGTTGGACACAGGCACCCTCACGTCCTTGAATGTCAGATGACCATGCCCATGCGGCGCATCATCATACCCGTAGACGCTGAGCATCCGGTTGATGGTGACGCCAGGCGTGTCGGCAGGCACCAGAACGACCGACTGCTGACGATAAGGGTCCTTGTTGTCGGGGTCCGTCTTGCCCATGACGATGTAGATGCTGCACCGGAGGTCACCGGCACCGCTGGACCACCACTTCTGCCCGTTGAGGACATACTCGTCGCCCTCGCGGCGGATGCTCAGCTCAATGTTGGTAGCGTCCGACGACGCGACCTGTGGCTCCGTCATGAGGAACGCGGACCTGATCTTGCCGTCCATGAGGGGCCTGAGCCACTGCTCCTTCTGCGCCTCGTTACCGTACCTGGCCAGCACCTCCATGTTGCCCGTGTCCGGGGCCGCGCAGTTGCACGCCTCCGAGGCCACGTGCGACCGCCCGAGCCACTCGGCCATCAGCCCGTACTCGAGGTTGGTGAAGCCGGGGGACTCCTTGTAGTGGCCCTTGGGGAGAAACATGTTCCAGAGGCCGAGCTGCCGCGCCTTGGACTTGAGGTCCTCGATGATGGACGGGTGGCCCTCCCACCGGGCGTGGCCCTCACCAGTGAGGGCCCCGACGACGGGGTCTGCTCTGCGAGGGGAGTGTTAGGTCGTCGTGTTGTGTTGAAGGGGTGTAGTTACTGTGATGGAGGGAGGGAGGGAAGGCTCACGGGATACATTCCTCCTCGACAAACTTGGCCACCAGGTCAAGCTGTCTCTTGGCAGCATCGCTGACGCGATTTACAGCCTGAGGATTAACGAGTCAGCCGAAGCTATTCACAATGACGCGAAGCGATGGAGCTACCCACAATAGCAGGGATTCTCGCCGACATGATGACAGCTTTTGATGTTGTCGTTGACGTCAGATGATGACAGGATATCACAAGAATCAGAAGATGAAGAAAAACGCGTCAATGTGTCAACAATTCTACCCGAGAGTTGCACAGAGGGAAAAGTCCAAGGCTCTTAAATGATTTCCGTAACCCTTCTACGTAGCTACCCCAGCTTCGGCCCCAACTTCTCCGCACGTCGTCTCGAATGATGGATGGCAAGCGTGCCGAGGTTCGTTCCTGCTGACTTGCCTCTTGGACCTCTCACAGCGCGAGGCCGTCCTCAAGCCCCAAGTGGGGAGCTTGGAAATCCGGGGTACGCGGCGTTCGCCTCGGAGCTGGGTGGGTCCATGCCGAGGGACAATCCGCTGGCTACCACGGGTATAAGACAAGACAGAAACACACACACACACACGAGGAAGATGTAACCATTATAGTCGCTTTTCCGAAAACATACGATTCTTCTTCATCTTGATGCAGGCTTCCAGCTCATGCTTGTGATACTGAGATGGCGCGTTGGTTGTGTCCTGAATGGCATCATGAACAATGAGAAACACCATGCATGAGGACAACAGTTCAATAGGTATTCTAAGCCATCTGGTAGGCAACTCAATCGTCCATGTTGACCTCGCAACTAGCAGCAAAACGTAAAAAAGCAGACGGAGAAAAAAAGACGCATCCATGCATGAACACCAACAAGAAAAAAAAAGGAAACCATCTGCCTCTGTATGATACATTCAGGCAAATAAATAATGCTGCCTCCACCACACACGAGACAAATTTCCCTCCTCCTGAGCCGGCCCCCCAGAGCATTCATCGAATCCAATCCGAACCGAACCGTCTTGTGTTATCTTGTCTGTATCACACACTCTCTGGTACTGACTGCTCTAGCAGGCGCAGCCGTCGCGGTCGTTCTCGATGTGGATGTTAATCGGGTCATCAAAGTCACCGCTGAACTCCTCCGACTCTTCTTGGGCGAGGGCGTTTCGGGCGATCACTGCACCATGTTAGTTAGACCTGCAGATAAACGAACGCTTATCCAAGCATACGCACCCTCAAAAGCCTGGTCAATGTTGATGGCCTCCTTGGCACTCGTCTCAAAGTATGGGATGTCGCCCTTGGACTGGCAGAAGGTCATAGCCCTCTTGTTGGAAATCTACTGCGTGTCAGAACAATTCCATGCTGACCGATCTGATCACATACCACTCGCTTGCTCTCCTCGACATCAATCTTGTTGCCTAGCACGACCTACGGAGTCCGTTAATAAGCCATCTCGGTCCACGTCCTCAGCCTGACTCACAAAAGGAAAGTTGGGAGGGTCCCGAGGAGAAGCCTGGATGAGGAACTCGTCCCTCCAGCTGTCCAACGCCTCGAAGCTCTTGGCGTTGTTGACATCGTAGACAAGGACGCAGCAGTCGGCGCCTCGGTAAAAGGCCACGCCCAGCGATTGGAATCGTTCTTGACCAGCCGTGTCCCACAGCTGTTGGCCAGCGGTCAGCTTCAAATCTCGAGGGCTATGTGCTTGCGTGCACGAGCGGGCTGTCCTACCTGCATAGTGACTTGTCGGTCATCGACCAGGACCTCTCGAGTCAGGAAATCAGCTCCGATGGTGGCCTTGTAGCTTGCACTGAACTTCTTGTTGACCTATAGTGAGGGGGGGGATATCAGCATCGTGGCCGTTATCGAGGGGTCGTGGACAGGTGCGCACATATTGGTTCATCAAGCTGGTCTTGCCAACACCGCTATCGCCAAGGATAATAACCTGTTCACAGCCAATATCAATATTTCAAGCTCTTGAAAATCAAACATTCAGATCCCTCGCACCTTGAGAAGGACCTTCTTTCTCGAAGACATGGTGGGTTATAGTCTATCGAGGAGAGCGATTCTCAATGACGTTATCTCGAGCGACCGAAACGCAATGGCCGCAGCGCCGTCGCTTGTCAAGGCTCGTTCTTGCCTGGTATCTCTATCGCAGTCCGTAGCAGGTATGCTCTTCGCAAGCTTGGTGTCGTCGTCGTGGGCGCTGAAAAGTGCCGTGGCGGTAGCAGGATCGGATTTAGGTTGGGTTGTTGTTTGAAGAGGCAGCGGCAGATGACGGAGGGCAGCGGAGTGTACCAATGTCGCAGCCTCGCCCGTCGCTAGAGGTGATGCCCACCGGCGCTAATCCTCTCCAGGTCTAGCCCTATGCATAAATCAAGGGTGGGGCGAGACGGCGCCAGTGGTTCGCGGGTTGTGCAACCCCACGTGACATCATATGCAGCGGCATCATGCGACGTCGACCCTTGTAGCTCAGATAGGCGGTGGATTGAGATGGGAGGAAATAAGGTCCGACATCAAGTCAAGGATAGATCCAACGAGCCTCATGGACCTAGGATTGAGGCCTGGACCGCTGAATCATGGCGGATGACAGCCTTCTCGACAAGGTACACGCCTTGAGCGACCTCGAGCTCGCCCTGCTGCTCTGTCTCATCAGCCGGGAACACTGCCTCGTTAGCACGCCGTCGGATGCCATCGACGACCTCATACAGGAGCTCCAGCTCGTAGCCACCAAGACGTTCGGCCTCAGCTGGGTCGTCGTCGACTGCACCCCCTCCACCACGCTCGAAGACTTCGCCGCTGCTCTTCTCATCGGCCACCAGCCCTCCTCCTCCGGCCGCTCTCCCTCGCCCCCGCGCAACCACCCAGACTCGTACTTTACGTCACGGCCATCTTCGTCGCATCCACGCACGCCCCTCAGTCCGCTCACGCCCGGCGGTGCCTTCTCCTCGCGTATAGCCAACGTCATCTTCGCCAAGAACCTCGACCGAGCGCCCCAGGCAGTCCAGATCCAGGCTCTAGAGCTCCTGCGCACGCGCCGCATCTTTACTCGGACCTCTGTCCAGACGGCACCGAAGCAGTTTGTCTTTATACCAGTGCTAGAGGCAGCGAGTGGCGGAGAGGCTCGTGTAACAGCGCACCTCAACGACTTTTTGTACATTGCATATTGGCATGATCCAGAAGATGGATTTGTCAACCTCGACGAGGCGGATGTCGGGGATGCTGACACGGCGTCGACCGGAAGTGTGGTGAAAAGGGGAACCGGAGAAGAAGGCTCCTCTGGTCGACCTTTGATCAGCGAAAACGTATGCTCAACTTCGATACATATCCCCCCCCTTCTCGCTAACCGTACAACAGGAGATCAGCCACCTGGGAGCACTGGGCAAAGAAGCCCAGGTCGACATCGAGGTCACCCGCTACCAGATGAACATCGTCTCGTTCCTCCGCATGCACCGAGCCGTTGCCGGAGGAATCAGTCCAACGGCCACCAAGCACTTTGGCCAGCTTATGCGCTGCCTGGCTGCCCTGCATCGTCTGGGCTTTGTCACGCCCGCTCTTGTCGGCCTCGCTGCCCACAAAATCTATCTCCACCGCATCGAACTGACGCTACCTGAAAAGGAGAGAAGCATGCAATGGGGCAGCAAGGTGGAAGCCGTAGAAGCCCTGCTGGAGGACATCGGCCCCGAGGATGTCATTGAAGATGTTCTAGGCATGGTGACCGCGCCGCTATGAGGCGGTCGCCCTTGTATTAAATAGTTCTATAATAACCCACACGTCATGACAAGTTGAGGACTCCAGTTCCCCGAGTAGCCAGTCAAGCCTATCGTCCAGTCCAAGTTTTGTTGTTCATGATGCCGATGGCCCGTTCAATTGATTTCGCCATGTTCCCAAAATGCCATTTAGCCGCCTTGAAACAATCACTCTAGTAAAAAAAAGACATTGCATATACCGCAACCGTCATCAACGCCATACTTCCTTGGGTTTCCCTCTAAGAGACCTCTCGAACCTTGCAGGACCAGCCAGAGCCGGCCTCCAATAGAGGCAAGCTAAGTCGATGTCAGTACGAGAAAGTGAAAAGAGGACTGGTCAGACTTACCTGGCACCGAGACACCAGCCGAGCTCGTTGCCCTTGATCTTCTTGGCAATCTTGACTTCTCGCTCAATGGGCATGTCGTAGCCAGTGTGCAGCAGAGCCATCATGAAGTTGAGATCCAGGCAGTGGTCAGGTCGGTCGAGAAGCTCCTCCATGGCATTCGGGACGGTGGTGAAGACGTCCCAAGCAGACTTGCCCATACACACAGTCTGAGTGAGGTCGTGCATCTCGCGGAGGGTGAAGGAGTCGGGCATGCCAAGGGGCTTGGTGCGGTCGAAGAAGTAGGAGAAGATGTAGACGTCCTCCTTGGTGAAGGTCTTGGACAGGAGGGGTTGGTGGATACCGTTGAAGGAGCAGGGTGCGAGGGTGCAAGCAGCGTCCTTGTTGAGAATCTTCTCGGCCAGGTTGCGGCACTGAGCGGGAGCAGGCTGCGAGGGACCAGTGAAGGTGACGAGGTTCAGCTCCTTGCTGGCGCCAATGGTAACGTTGACAGGCTTGGACATTCCTGGGGCAATACAGGGGTGAACAATGGGCTCCTTCAACCAAGCCTTATCAGTGCCCTTGGACTCGCTAATGTCGTTGATCAGGGCGGCGTGGATGGCTTCGCGGGCAGCCATCAAGCCATAACCAAGGTGAGAGTGCTGGTAGAGCTCAAAGTGGCGACCGCCGAAGCTGAGATCGTACTTGTGGTCGCCAGCGGCGAGCTTCTCGGGCATGCCGCCATCAGCAGCGCCCTTGAAGGTGGGCTCAAAGACAATCTGGGTGGAACCACCGCCGAGATCGAAAACAGCGGCGGTCTCGCTCAGGTCAGGGCCTCCAATCTTGCCAAGAAGGTAGTTGGTGGTGATCCAGGCGTAAACACCCTCCAGGGAACCGTCCATGATGGCGACGCCCTCCTTCTCCTGGTCGACAACGGGGAAGGGGTAATCGACTTCAAGATGTCGTCGGACTTCGGCGAGAATGGCATCAGCGGGCTCCTTACCAATCATTCGGAGACCGGCGGTGGCCTTGACGGCAACGGGGGAGCAGCCCTTGAGAGCTTCCGGGACGGTGTCCATGGCGACCTTCATGAGGGGATCCAGGCTCTTGGCGGCACCCACAGGGTCGCCATTATACTTGCTGAGACCACCGACCTCCTTCTCGGTCATCTTGAACTCTTCCTTCTCGAGCTCGGGGGTAGGGCCGCAGTTGTTGAACTTGTAGACGTGGATTCGCGAGCCAGTGCTTCCAGCGTCAATCATGAGGACATATTGGACAATGGGCTTCTCCTTGGAGAAGGACTTGGTGCATCGATCGGTTCCGTAAGTCGAGTCCGACGGAGTCTGGCCATCACCACCCTGGGTGGTTTGAGGTGCTGGGTCGCATTAGCAGGCTACAAGCCTCACCAGGTGACGTTTCATACCTCCCCCAGTAGCACCTCCTTTGTACACTTCAACGCCCTTGGGCGAAATAAAGTAGAAGAGGGTGATAACCGCGAGGACGATGGCGGCAGTCTTAATCCACCTCGTCCTCTGCGACTGGGTCATCCAAGATTCCTTCATCCTTGCGAAATATCCCTGTCTCTTGGGCTTGAACTTGTATCGGCCTGGTTTCTCGTGAGGGTCGTAGGCAACGAACTTGGAGGGCAGCGATGTGGCTGTTCTCATGAGCGCGGGTCGAGAGAGGGCGAAGCGAGGGTGAGGCGGCGACGGGGGGGTGTCTATTAGAGAGGAACACCGTCGCGCATGGGAAGGGAAGGGAGGGAGGAGGGAAAAGGTCGAGAAGAGTCAACCTGAATGCGCTTCTAAACGAGGGAGAAGCGATCGATTAAAAGAAAGGAATGGGGGAACGTGGCAAAGGGGAAACACGTAAGAAAAGGAGTCGTGGTTATTATCTAAGTTTTTTGCCTGTTGACAATCTGTTAAGAAAGGGGGGCTTCCTGCATTCGTAGCACACTTAGGTACGGGTTTGATTGTACTGCAACCAGTCGCAGGACTCGAATCGATGTGGTTGGCCGAATCGATTTGGGTTGGACGTGGAGGTGAGATTCTGGCCAATCCGCGTCGGCGGAGCCGCCAGATAGCGGCCCCACACCACCCGCAAGTTGATGTTCTGTCAGGGGTTGCAGGGAGTTTTTTCAGTGAGAGGAGCCCCTGAGCTGGCAGGGTGCCTCTAATTTTAGAAGCCCCACCGGCATCATGAACTTGGAGAGGCCACTGGGAGTTGAAAGATTCCCAGTAAGAGATGGATAAATGCTAACGAGTTGAAAGAGGTTTGGGTCAAGATGCATTCTAAGAGGCTTGATTTTTGACCGTGTTTTCTCTATTCACAACTGTCGTGTGGTTGACTTGATCTGTGTGAAGGGGCATCAGTCAGCACCCCAGAATGTTCCAGCAGTTGGTCGTCCTCGAAACGTAGGCGAGTGTTGCCTGCTTCCATCTCATGGAGACCAACAAGTCACGTACATAGCAACCTCTCGCCTAACACTTCAACCCAACATGTCCACAACTCGGTGACTCGGCGATTGAACATCTCTCTAGCTGAATCCTCTATCGACACATTCGCAGCGATACTCTTCCTGCCTCCTTGACGTCTACCGACCCTACCAACTTGGCATTAGATCCTATCTTCAAGATTTATCCCACCTCGCCCGACATGAACGTCCACCTGCTCGTCTACGACCTCTCCCGGGGCATGGCCCGTCAAATGTCTGTAGGACTACTCGGTTTCCAGCTTGACGCCATCTATCACACCTCGATCGAGCTCAATGGTCGGGAGTACGTCTATGATGGCGGCATTATTGCCATCGCCCCCGGCTCGTCACACCTCGGCCAGCCCATGGAGAAGATACATCTGGGCACTACAAGCTTGCCCATGGACGTGATAGAAGAGTTTCTAGACTCACTTCGACCTATCTTTACGCTAGAGGTATCTATCCAGCTCATCATCCCATCCGCATTATCCAGTTGACTAACCTGGTCAAGGCTTATGACCTCTTCCATCACAACTGCAACAACTTTAGCGACTCCTTCTCAAATTTCCTCATCGGAAAGGGCATTCCAGAACACATCGTCAAGATGCCTCAGGCCGTCCTCGACTCACCCATGGGTCGCATGCTGCTTCCCCAGCTCACTCAGGGAATCAATGCGGGGAGGCAAAACGGCTCCATCCTCGGTCTTCAGCAAAGCGCCCAGACACCGGCCGTCGCCGCGGCTCCAAATCACAGCGTCAAGAAAGCCACCAACCCGGCCGAGTTTAACCGCTTAATGGATGCGGCAAAAAGCTCATGCGCGGTCGTGTTCTTCACTTCAGCGACATGCCCTCCCTGCAAACTCCTGTATCCGACATATGATGAGCTCGCACAAGAGGTCGGAGACAGAGCCACGCTGATCAAGGTCGATGTATCCCAGCCCCAGGCGCGTCAGATTGCCGAAAAATACTCCCTCAGAGTCACGCCAACCATCATCACATTCCTACGCGGAAAGCAGGAGAATCGATGGTCTGGACCTGACCAAGCTGCCCTTCGCGGCAATGTCAATCTCCTCGTGCAGATGGCCTTTCCCCTCCATCCGCACGAGAATCTCCGCCTCCCTACCTTTGCAAAGCCCGATGCAAAGCCAGTCCTCTACGCCAAGGTTCCCCCGTTGGATAAGCTCCTGGTCAAGATGGGAAATGAGGTGGCGAGCAAGCCTGAAGTAATGGCTCTCAGGCAGTACCTTGCGGATCGCGCTAAAGATGGGCCTTCGAGTGCCGTTGTGCCCGAGATGAACCACCTATCAAGCCTTGTAAAGGACTCGGTCTCGTCACTACCGACCGATATTCTTTTTACCATTGTGGACTTGTTCAGATGTTCCTTATCTGACCCCAGAATCAGCGGTTTTTTTGCCGAGGAAAAGAACCACGAAACCGTCAGAGCTGTCATAGACCTTGTCAACAAACAGGCAGAGTGCCCCTACGCGCTACGCCTCGTCACAGTGCAGATGGCCTGTAACTTCTTCTCGACACCTCTATTCCCCAGGGAAATCATGCGAGATAACAGTCTACGCTCAGCCATCATCCTACTGGTTTCATCCAGCTTCCTCGATGAAGGCCACCATAACGTGAGAGTTGCAGCCTCGTCCCTCCTCTTTAACTTGTCCCTGGCAAATCGACGAGCCAAGAAGAATTCCAAGCCAAGCCTCTCGGGCGATGACGAACTAGAACTGGCTGCGGCTGTTATGGAGGCCATCTCGCTGGAGGACCAGTCAGCAGATGCACTGCACGGCATGTTGCTGGCCTTGGGTCATCTCGTCTACGGCACGGCTCTTGATGGAGGACTGCCTGATCTTCTGCAAGCATTGGGGGCCGAGGATAGCATTCTAAACAAGAAGTCTAAGTTTCCGGGTGAGAAGCTCATCACAGAGGTCGGTGCAGAATTACTGGGCAAAGGGTTGCGGAAGCCGTGAGATAGGATATCCAATTGGACTGTGTATTCGTCTTTTCTTTAATACGTTATTGGGGGTAAATAAGGTTTCTACCTAAGCATTGTTTGTGATACGTGCAACATTATTCCATGTGCCGAACACTGAAGTTGAGGCTGTAGGTGTAGGGTGCCACGGTGCCTTGAGCTCACCTGCAAGCACGAGGTGGAGACCACTGCAACCTGAGACAGGGTTAACCAGCTGACTAACCATATCCAAAAGAGGCCTAGCGCCCATCCGATCGCCTTTATAAACTCAACTGCCCGCCACACTTTTCAGTCTTCTTTTCTTTCTTTCTTCTTTATCAAAAAGTCAACTGAGCTGCCACGACCTTCACCCGGATCCTCGTGATCCAACGCCCACGGTGTCGCGTTGCCTTTCCCCTCGTGGGAATCGCTCAGAAGAGTAAAACCCTTGGATATAGGAAGTTTTTCGTCACTTTCGCTTGCTTCGGCAGCGACTCCAGTGGACGTTCAACGCCAAGAAGGGGGGACATTCCAACCTGTAGAATCATGGATTTGATGACGAAGTGCTTGGTAAAACTTGCGCTTGATTGACTGAGCTGTGCGGTCAAATTCGATGGCGACGGCAAAATCTCTTGTCGTTACTGAAGTGGGCCCTAATATTTGCGACATTGTTGAGCCGCACTCCACATCCGCTCCGTGACCTGGTTCTCGCTTTGACTGAAAGACAAATTGTCGGCGTTGATTGCCCGAGATGATTGTCTTGGAGACCAAGCCAATGCGCAATGAACCTTTCACGGTGTGGTTGGTAGTGGATAACTTTGGAGTCAACATGATGGTAATGGATGTGATTCAATTTATTCGTGCAATTCGGCCGTCACGTCGTTTTCGCCATAACCCTAAACGTACATACAACACAACAAAGACCATCCATCCATCACTCGTCGTTGGAGGAACCCAGGATGCCGTCTGTGCCCTTGCTTCGATGCTGGTCCCTCACAAACTCCTCGATCTTGTCATCGTGATAAGGTCGCTCAGGAGGGCCCTCTGGCTTCTTCTCCTCGTCTCTTGATGGGCTCTGCTTTGAGGGTAGGATTTTGGCGGCAGCAGGGACGTATTCAGTGACTGGTGAATGAGAGTTAGACAAACAAACTCGAAGTGGGATTCTTTAGTCTTTCTTACTCTTCTCGACTATCGGGTTCGGCTTTTGGCTCTCTGCAGCGCGAGTATCCTCTGCAGCCTTGTCGAGCTGCTCTTTGAAGGTCTCTTGCTGAGCGACGCTGTTGGCTGGACCAGACTCTTGGGACGTCATTTTCTTTTTTGGCTTTGTGTAAATTGTTTACTGTTGACGGGGGAGTTGAATATTTCAAGATGTGAAGGAGAAAGAAGATCAGTTCGTTTAATGAATGCTTCTTATCCCCGTATCACATCAAATTCCTTGATCTCATCTCGGCATACGCAATGGATCACGAAAACCCAATTCCTCTGGCTGCAAGCAAAGTCATGGGTGACGTCAAGGCGCAGACCGCGGGGTCATGGCGTGCATGGCATCCATGGCTAGGTACCCGATAAGTCCCGATAAGAAAATGTTTATCTTATCGGAGGACGCTCATGGGCTGACCATCACCAACTTTTGATACCGCTCCGAGGGGTTAACTTACATATTCATTCTCAGGGTCCAACCTGACATTCTTTTCTTTATTTTCTTCTCGTCAAGCAATATAGAAGATAAAACCTTTCCAAGATGGCGCCGATCCCAATCACAATCATCACGGGCTTCCTCGGTTCCGGAAAGACAACCCTCATCCTCAACCTCATCCCCCAGCTCCGCGCCCAGAACCCAGACTACAAGCTCGCCCTCCTCAAGAACGAGTTCGGCGACCTCGCCGTCGACTCGCAACTCGCCGCAAACTCGGCCATCTCGGGCGTCCAGGAGCTCCTCAACGGGTGCATCTGCTGCAACCTCGTCGGCCAGCTGGGCCCCGCCCTCGCCGAGCTCGAGGAGAGCGTCCGCCCGGACCGCATCGTCATCGAGACGAGCGGCTCCGCGTTCCCGGCTACGCTCGCGCTCGAGGTTAACCGGCTCGCCCGCGACTCGGGCAAGTACGTGCTTGATGGTGTCATTAGCGTCATCGACGTTGAGAACTGGAAGGGCTATGAGGATACTAGCTATACGGCCCGCATCCAGGCGCGGTACACGGATCTGATCGTCTTCAACAAGTGGGAGCACGCCGGCGAGCTGCGGTACGACGAGTGCCTCGACCGAGTCGGTGACCTCGAGGTGGATGTGGCAAAGGTCAAGAGCGACAAGGGCTGCGTTGCCATGGATCTGGTCTTTGGTGTCGATGGAGGTCTTGCGCAGGAGTTGACCGAGGCAGAGATCAACAAGACCAACGGTCACAGCCACAGCCACTCCAACGGCGAAAAGACCAACAGACACTCCCACACCCACCAGAACGAAGTCGAAGTCCTCTCCATCGAGCTCAAGGCCGAAGACGACCCCTCAGCGCGCATCTCCACCGATAAGCTCATCGCCTTCCTCTCCTCGGCGCCCAAGGACGAGGCCTACCGCATCAAGGCCCTCGTAACGCTCTCGTCGACGCCCGCAAACTCGGACCCCGACATCCCCAAGCCCGAGGACACCGCCTCGGGGAGGTACATCCTCAACTGGGCGTTTGGCCGCTGGACGTTTACACCCGTCGCCGAGGCGCTGCAGGAACACGACTCGAGCAGCGACGTGACGCTGCGCATGACCATGATCCTCGCGCGGTATGAGAGCAACAAGTGGAAGAAGAGGCTGGAGACGGGGAACTTGGTGCAGCTGGAGGGAGGGGACGCGAGTGGGCTGATTGTCAAGAGGATACTATAGAGGATAGAACTAGACGGGTTTGATGTAGAGGATATTACGAAGACATGAAAAAAAGTTGGATGAATTAGATAGAGCATAGACTCTTTGATTTGAATAAAGGGACAGACGCTTGCTAGATAAGATGGAATACAGGACGCCAAACGCTACCTATTGAATACACAAGATACACACAACCCGTCGTCTCATGACCACTCTCCGTCTACCTGGACTGTCTATATCCAACCCGGTCCCGGGTGCACAGGACTACCAAAGGCGCCATCGTACTCATCCAGACTCAACTCTCGCTGCATGAAACCCTGCACCTCGGGCGTCGTCACCCCCTTGATCTGCTTGCGCCGTCCGGCGTCAAAGTTGCCCTCGTCAAAGTAGTAGTCTGCCCAGTCATCCTCGTAGACGTCGCTCTCGGTGCCCTTTGTCTTGATGTCCCAGGCTTCTTCGAACGAGCTGCTCTCCTCCGCTATCGTCCTGACGGTCCAGGGATCGTCAAACAGGGAGCCACTCTCCGTCCTGGCCTTGCCCTCCATCTCTTGCTGGAATCTCTTGAGCACCTCTGGCGTGGGGAGCGCCGAGAGCGGCGTTAGAGGAGCCTCGGGCATCGTCATGATCTTTTGGGCCGCGTGCGTGGCGCTGCTGGGGGATCGGGGCGAGGGCGGTGGTGAAAACTGGTTGGCCTCTGGGTCGGACGTGAGGGAGGCCGAAGGGCGGTGGAGGCTCGCGATGGTGTCGAGGGACTGGGGGATGAGCGGAGGAGGGCGGTTGTACTTCTTGATAGGCTGAGGCTGCTTGTACTGAGGCCGAGAGAAGTTGGCGCCGGGGAGGTCGTGGTGAGACTGTGACGGGCTGGTCGGGACCGAGTACTCTTCACCGCAAGTTGAGCAGGCGCCCGAGTTCTCAGCGAGGCCGACATGGCACACCCTGCAGAGGAGGTCTGAGCTGCTGTCTTGTCGAATGTGGACGTTGATGGGAGGCAGATGAGGAGTGTGCACGGGGTGAGAGCTGAGGGCGTCATGAGCGGCCCGCGGAGGTCGACGGATGAGAACGGTGTGGACGGACTGCTTCCTCTTCTGAAAGTCTGGGGTTCGCTGGATGGCAACCATCTGGACCGACTGCTTCCTCTTGGACCACTCCCGAGCCTCGGTGACCCGCGGGGACGAGGTCGGTGATGCGTCGGGGCTCCCGCCGGGGGAGAGGTTGTCGACGCGCTCGAGTCTGACCGTCTTGGCCTCGCTGATGACGGGCTGGGGCGAGTTCTCCCTGGCCAGGTTGAAGCCATCCTCGGCGATTTTGCTGATGCGGGCGTCATAGTCTGGGACCTGGAGGAAAGAGTTTTGGGTCACAATGTCTTTATCGAGAGACTCATCCTGGGCACGAGGATCTAGCGGGCTCTCCTCCTCCTCGGCGGGTGTAAGAGGTCCAAATGTGGCCCTGAAAGGTCCAAAGGTAGACCGCAACGGCGGCTCCGGCGGCGGAGGCGACTCTGGCGGCTGCTGCTTCCGCTCCTTGCGGCGCTGGAGCTGCTCGGCAAACGAGGCCTTCCTCATCCTGATGAGGTACTGCTTGCACTCCTCCTCGGTTGGGATCTCAGCCTCGGTGATCCTCCTGGTGGGTCGGTCGGGGAAGTGCCTCATGGTGAACTTGTTGCCCTCCGACTCCCTCATCTTGGCCGTCGACTCCGAGGCCCGCCTGAAGCCCCGGAGTCCCATGAGCCTCGGTGAGATCTGGTCTTTCCAGCTAAGCTTGTTGTCCTCGCTGGGGTTGCTGCGTGAAGGCATCGCAGAGGATGTTTGCTTGAGGGAAGAGGAAGTTGAGGAGAGAAAGAGTTGTTGCTCCGAGACAAAGACAAAGAATGACGGGTTAATGTTTCAAAAACGGCCAAGTTATAAGCAAAAAACGATGCGGGCATCCCCCCTCCCTCTTGCCCCCAGAAGTGTCAAGCTGCAGACTGGAATGCAATGTCTGATAGAACGGCCCAAGAGTGGATGGGCGGCTCTGGGCACAAGCTGGATAGAGTTCTCGTGGTTGAAGGACTGGGCAAACCTTGTCCGTCTAGTACGACGCCTCCCTTTGCCCCATGGCGGAATCGGAGCTTCCGATCAGAAATGGGTGCTACCCGTCGGCTCGTCATGTGTGCGGGTTGTTGCAGTAACTGTGTAGGAGGGACAAAGAAAAGAGTTTGCTCCCAAGACTGTGGTTTGGGTAACACGGCATGACGCTGCAGGTGCCTCCTCTTGGTACTGAACTTCAGGTCAGCCTCGTGACGACCAGGTCGCAGAGGAGCCCGAGCACAGGCAGAGTCTATGTCTCTGCTTCTAATAAAAGTTGCAAGCCAGGACAAGCCAGGGCAAGCCAGGATGGCTTCTTGTGCCTGAGCCCCCGCGAGCCACGTCCTCATCACGCATGCCAGAGAAGCCACGGTCGTCTCGTTGGTGACAGCCAGACCATCAGAGACCATTCCGATCCATCGTGCCCCTGAAATGCTAAACGCCGTGGGTGAGAATTCGCAAAAACTATATCGAGTCTCTACACGTTCTCTCGACCCTACCCATGGATCTAGGTGATACCCGACGCCTCGGAGCCGGTCCTCGAGCATGCTGTTCCTGGCTAAATCTCTTTGTTGGCCATGACTCGGCTGCCGCCAAGCGCCCGTATCTTCCCACGCATACTTTGTTAAGTGCCCTTCTTAGCCTGGACCCGTGCGCCGAGCTGACCATTCCAGTCCGTCCTGTCATCTGTGGGAATGCCCCGGCTTTGTTCCTCACCCTTTGTTTAGAGGCTGACTGTGACTGTCATGTTGTTGCTGAGGACCATCAGAGTCGGTGGCAACTCGTTGCACAGCACCTCCACATCTGACAGGTACTGCACCGTTGCCACCTCGTCCAAGCTAGTGCCCTCCGAGGGGATCGGGAGAGTGCTGAGAAGCACAGCCGTCTCCTTGGAGTGCTGGCGCATCAGCTCGTTGAGGATGAGGTGCTGGGCCCTGCTGGGTAACTCGTTGAATGACAACTCCACCCCCTGCGCCATGTAAGCCGGGCTTGGCTCTTCCTCCTCTTCCACCTGCGACCCCAGTCTGTACCTCTCCAGCATTTCGGGAATCCGAGAACCTTCACCTCCTCTCCCATCCTTTGATCCTTGCGAGTTGCGCCGTGAATTGTATCGAGAATGGGTTGCTGAGTGTGAATGATAGACGGGCTGCTCCGCAAATGATATTGTCCTCCCCTCCTCCTCGCCGGTTGACATACGGGTATCAGGCATGGGCCGACTGGAGAACTTCCCCTGCGATGATTGCCGCGAGTAGCTCGGCCGTGGCGGCCCGGCGGCTTTTGGTGTTTCCGATTCAGAGCTAGACGGTGGCGCAAAGCTGATGGTTGACCCTTCTGCCTCGGACGCTATCTTTGTCTCTGGAACCGGCCGGCTGGAGAACCTCACAGCTGACGACTGCCTGGAGAGATTGGGTCTCCCCGGTGTCGATGCGCCACTGCGATATGGACGCACACTGTCTCCCCTTGAAAGGCTCGGCGGGCGCACGCGAGGGACAGGAGCCGACACTTCCGATGTCTCTCGCGACCCAAGAGTTGGAAACGGCTCCAGTGGAACTATTCTGCTATCTTGACGTGGTGGATGACTTGGCGGTGGTCCAGCGGCTTGTGCAGGTTGAGAAGTCGATAGTTGTGTTGACTGGTTCAGCCCAACGCCTTTGACTGTTGCAGAGGAAGACATTGTGCCGTACGATGTGGCAGTTGTATCGCCAGTCGTGTTGGACCTCCGACGCCGGCCAAACCGTTCCCAGAAATCCCCATGTACTCTATCCTCAGCGTCGTGACCATCTGCGTGGGATAGCAGTGGCTGTTGTGATGGATCACTTGGGCCGACACTGTCATCATCGACGGCACTTGAGAAGCCGTAATTGTAGCCCATCTCCTCATCTAGATCCGTTGTCGATTGGTCATCAATGTCCTCGTCGTCGCTGCTCGACTCATCCAAGGCGTCATCATGGAGGTGATGTGTGTGAATCCCCATATTTACGCCCATCTTTGAGAGCATGCCGATGGCCGGTCGCCTCGGTATCTCGGGAACCTCCGCGGTACTCGCTCGTCGCCGCTCATACAGCTCCTCGTGCGGGTTATACACACCAGGTCGTCCAGAGGTAGAATCGAAAATGTGTGCCAGATGATCAAACTCTTGGGCTGAAATAGTATCGTCTGCGCGTCCTCGGAACATCTGAAGATCGTCCCACCATTCTTCGTCGCGAAGCGTGTCGTTGACCACAATCTCCCAATCTATGTCGTGACTCGTTCCGTGAATAATGAGCTCGTAAGTGTTTAGTTCGCCTGAAGCCAAGCAAAATACCTTGACTTCAGCATCAATCCGCAGCTTTTCGAGGAGAGCTAGCACTCGGCTGTACTCTTCATGTACCTCGTTCTCATACTCAACGAATACCATGACTCGCAGCGTGTAAGATCGTTTCCAAGCCTGGACGCTGTGGAGTATATGTCCGAGTTGCAGAATGAGGGTGTCTACCTCTTCGTCAGCTTGTCGATTCCGCTTTAGTCGATCATGCTGTACTCACATGTGTCAAAGTTGGTCGTCAGCAAACTCTTGCCTTCGGCTGTGACCTCGGCCGACATTTGAATAGGCCAGAGGTCGATATACTTTTTCGCGTTGGTCCCATCCTTCCTCGGCGTCTCTAGCTTATCAAAGCCATATCCCACCGCAACGTTTAGTCGACATCTAAGTGCGAGATCTTCTATGATCGTCAAGTATTGTGTTGGGGACATCAAATCCTCGGTCCGGATCACATCGGTGGGGAGGAAACCCTCCAGGAGTCTCGCTGATGTATCTCCTCGCCGACGTTGGGGTGCTTTCCCCTCAGCCTTTGGGGGACGGCGCATCTGAGTCGAGGGAGAAACGGGAATGTCTGGAACACGGACTTTACCACTCGACTTTCGTAGCTCGTCCATGTTGTAGAAACCTAGGACGGCAATGTTGGGGCGCATTCCGCCGAGTCCTGCCGATAAGATCAAGTTCCGGATCCCCCAGTTGATTGTGGGAGACATTGTCAGCTGCACAAAGGCTTTGATTCTGGAAAACTCGGAGATATAATTCGTCCAGGCGTGCTGCTGCAGTCTTGCCTCGTGAACTCCAGAGTTGAAATCGTCCGTCACAATGACATGTCCGAGGATGTATAACGAGCCTTTCTTGAGCGAGTTACAGAACTGAATCAGTCTGGTCTGACGTCGTGGGTTGTTGATGAGAAGGATGATGTGCGGTCGCCAGAACTTGATATGCTCTGGTCTGAGACGCAACAAGTACTTTCTCACTTGGTGATAGATGAGGTTCTGAGACACGTCACCCCAGTGCTTAGGAGGACTGAGGTAGTGGATAAGCAAGAACAGCAAGACGAGGACCGAGACCGCGATGGCAGCATAGGTCTCGTCGATGAAGAACATGGCAAAGGCCGACAGAATCCCTGCTGTGAAGGCAGTTTGCCAGTTGAAAAGCTTGAAACTCGGTCGGAAGTTGGGAGCAGAACCAATCTTGAGAAGGAAGCAGGCGAGGTTCATGACGAAGAAGGTCATCTGATAGCCCATGGAGATGAATGTGGCGATCTGGTTGAGATCGGCCAGAAGAGCCACCTGAGCAATGGCATATGTCAACAGCAGAGCATATATCGGTTCATCACCATGCTTGGTCCCCTTGCTGAAGAGCGATAAGCCCGGCAGAAGCTTGTCTCTGGCAAACGCCTGGAACAGCTTGGAGGCGCCGATGAGACCCATGAGAGCGGAGAAGAAGGTGACGGCACATTCGCCGGCGAGGATGACGGGCTGGGATAAGTTGGTGAGCGAGATGGCATTCGGGTTTGCCAGGAACGAGGCGTGCGTTGTGCTCGCGGCCAGAGAAAGAATCACGATAAAGTAGACGATGAAAGTTGTCAACATGGCCCATAGCGTCCCATGAGGAATCGATCTGCTGGGATCCTTTAGGTCTCCAGACATTGACGCTCCAGCGAATATTCCCGAAGTAGCACTATCGATATGTTAGTGAGTTGCGAGTTAAGATGAAGATTGGGCAGTCTCTCAGCCGTACGGGAAAAGAATGCCAAAGAGGTCACGGAACGTCTCAAGACCTCGAAACGCAGGACTGCCAAAATGAGGGAGAAAGTTATCCGTCAACGTATCGAGGCTAAGGCCAGTAAAGTGAATACCGAGCTCCTTATCGTGGAAAGGAGTCTTGAAGATGGCAGAGACTGGGATGCTGATGATGGCCAGGCTCAGGATTGCCAGCAACGCGTTTGAGGCTCTAGAGAAGGTAGCTGATCCTAGGAAGCAGAGACCAGTGCATAGAATAAGAGCAGCAGTCTGGAGGCCATAGCCAGTCCAGTATCCTTGGGGAAAAGCTGAGCCCATGTTGAGGCGGATACAGTCAATGAGACCGACAACGTTCATACTCGCGTTGAGAACCTGTGCGAGATAGAAGAGAATGCCAATGGAGCCACCAAACTCGGGGCCTAGAGATCGCGAGATGAGATAGTAGGCTCCTCCGCCTTTGACTTCGCCATTCGATGCAATGGCCGACAAAGAGAGTGTCGTCAAAAGATCGATGCAATATGCCGTGACGAGAAGTCCTGTGAGCAAGGTTAGTATGAGGCCAGCGTTGATGGTCTGATAGGTAGGCTTACCGAGAATGCCCATGAATCCGATGCTTCCAATGATGATGCCGAACCGCAAGAACATGAGGATGCTCATGATGTTGAGAACAACGGGGATGTAGACCCCAGACACGGTGCCCAGCTTGTTGGTGTGTTTGGGCTCCATCATGACGGACGCTCGCCTCTCATGCTGACTGCCTATGCTGCCTCGTCTCCGTCCACCTCCATCATCGGCTCCCTTGCCGTCTGGCTGGTGAGGCGTCGTCATGATACGGGCTCGGATTGAGGAGAAGCCAACTAGACGAGCGGTCAGTAGCGACAGAAGCAGCCCGCGAGAGTAAGCGGGTGAAGCATCTAGAGACACAAAGAGGGGAGAAGACACAAGTGACACCAAAGCGGAAAAGAGGAGAAGAATTGGTAGTCAAGGTATGATATATTCCACCCAAGCCGTCGGAAAGATCAGGCAATGGGTCGTTAGTGCTCGTAGCTAAGCTGAAGCCTCCCCAATGGATGGATGTTGCACGCTGGTGTGGTTGGTGTGGTGGTCAAGGTGGATAACAGCCGAGTCGCCGCCTCTGGCGCAGCCGCAACTCCGGCCCATCGTTTACGAATCCAAGGCGATCTCACGATGATCAAGGCCAATCAGCGACGCCCCCAGCAACCCCAGCGGACGCATTCCGGGCGGGCAGCTTGTTGGTAGGACATGGAACTCGGCCGGGGGGTTTTTTCGGCGGTGGATGGATGGCGGGAACCCTGTGGGAGAGGTTGACATTTTTCGCTTCAGGGGTCCACGGGGTCCATTCCCCGCTAAATCTATCTCATTCCAGCGCCTGCCATCCTGTGTCGCCCAACCTGTGCTGCCCAACATCAGCTTGTGCTGCTCACAACATGAATTGATGTTTTGTTAATATCTTGAAAATTCTACTTGGACTCGACATTTGACAACGTCCTGTACGATCAGTGGGGAGGCGCGTCATGTGCAGCACCGGCGTTGTTTATCTCTCGTGGGACTGCAGTATCGCGATACGCGCTGCAGACGGGATCCTGCCGGATGACGTAGGCCATGGCTGGGTTCCGGGTGGAGATCATCTTTCAAGTTTATCCCTGGCAAGAAAAAACGTCGAGACCGAGGCGCGGAGAAGGCGGAGGGGAGAAGAGCAAGCCATCACACTTGCCCGCAGTCTTGGGATGGGCCAGCTGTCAACGACGGGGAAGGAGATCTCGATCTTTAACAGCACTCGGCGGCCTGGGAATGGCTTCACATGTCAAGGTGACCGACCTAACTAATTCATCTGACCCCAACTGTGGGTGGAAATGATCGTGACACGGTACTCACTGACACCCCCACGAGCCTGCCTGACTGCAGCCGCCAGACGGGCAGATGTGACGCATTTTGATGGGGCACAATTGGACAGGGTCTGCACAGTCCTCAAGTCGCCATGCATGTGTATAATTCGAGGCTGTGAATGCAGAGGCAAGGTGAGGGTTTATGAGGAGAGGTATTAATTAGGTTTAGTTTCCTAGTATCGCTCTGTTCCGTCCGGAATACGGAGTACTAGATCCATAGGTAGCCCGATGTCTCGTGGCCACCGGTACTGGGCTTCGATGGGCCACAGTTTAGATCTACCAATATCCCGGTTGTCTCAAGGTTTACCAGACCTTGACTGGACTACCTGGGTAGACTGGCTGGGTACACAAGGTTGGTAAGAGTTTCTAGTCGGCCATACTACGTAGTACTCGATGGAATCGACTTGATTCCTTGAGAACCTCTATCAACACAGTTTGCTGCTCTCATAACCCTCATCTCTTGTCCGTCCATCTAGTCAGGACATCAACCAGCCCTCCACTTGCCCTCTCCCCAAGTAGCACTGCTGCAACATAATATGACTCGCCCATCCTCACTCACGTCTTGCTGACTCGTGAGACATCCATTGGATGGATGGATCCCCTCTTGCCGCCTGGACTGAAGCTGCTAAACTCCCGAGGTCGGTCAGTCACGGTCCTGGTCTGCGGTGGGGACGCGTTCAGGCATCTCACTCCCCTGGACTGATTCGCTTCCCGCTCGAGTTGGGGGTCCCAGCACCTAACCCATCCACTAAAAGGCCTTAGCTAGGCCGGCATCTGCCTTAGTCACCAGACCCAAAACTGCGCCGCCCGAGGCAGGCGGGCTCAGGGCACCTGCAGCTTCCCACCATCACCAGCTGAAGCCTTTATCTCACGCTCCCGACTCTTCTTCTCCAACCAAAGCTTCCAGTTCACCCGACATCAATTGACGCTGTCATCTGAGCCTGCGGCCCCTCCGTCTTACCTTTGTCCTCGCGACACTTTTGGTCATCATTCTTTGTCGTCATTGCTTTTACTGTACCGACTACCGTCCGGGCTCGTTCTCGCTCTGCCTTATCACTGGACTGGGGACCTGGTTCTGCGTCATTCCTCGTCGCCACAGCTCCAGACCTTGATCAACCAACCGTCAGGTTATGCGATAAGACCTTTACCGGTCTGAATCACAACAAAGATGGCTTCACCGTCGAGAAATATTCTGGAACCACCTCCCAGGTCAGCATCACCAGCTAGCGGCCAGCCTCGATCGTATTCCACCTCGGTTCCGCGAGCCGACTTGACGGCGCGACTTGCGTCTCCCATCCCATCACAACAAACCGGCACACCGCCCCCGAGAGGAGCCTCGCCTCGCCCCGACGCAGGCGAGCGTTCAGATGCCCTTGATGATTTGACCCCTCTGCTTGGGACTGGTACAAGTGTTCAAGGTCCTGGTGTATCTGCTCTCGCTGCAGCTCTCTCCAACTCTCTAGGCCAGTCTCCTCCGCGACACGGAACCCCGGCGCGCCTCGGTACACCTCCGATCCGAACGCAGTCCCCTGCCCTCGGCGGTCGAGGCTCGGGGCCTCCGACCAACTATGGCTCTTTCGATTCGAGATCACGGCCTGCGTTAGGCACTAGTGCGCCCTACGAAGATCCTGAGATTGTTAAGCGTCATCTTGTCCAGCCGCCGGATGAGAACTCGGTATCAGAAGAGTCATCAATCAAGGGCAACGCCAAAGGGAAACAGCCAGAGATTGGTGGAGCAGGTTTGCGCGAAGACGAGTTCTCCAGCTTGCAATTGCAGGGAGGCGACGTCACTCGCGGTATCTACAAATGGACCGAGCAAGCCGAGGCCAGAGCCAAGAACCAGCGCAGTAAGAGTTTTGACCTGGGCAGACCTGAGCCCGAGGCCGAGGTCCTCGACATCAACTCGATCAAGGTGCCCGGTGGCTTCCGAAGAAACCACCTCCGACGTTTTGCCCGGAGTCCCAACGACCCGGGAAGCCATCCAGAGGATGGTTACGATTCTCCCGCACCCGGCCAGCAGAGGTTGTTCACCTCCAGTTTTCTCGAATTCTTGTCTATATATGGACATTTCGCTGGTGAAGAGCTGGAAGAGGATGACGAAGACCTGGGCCCCAACGAGTACTTCTCGTCCGGAGAGGATACGGACGAATACGACTCAGCAGACGAGCGAGAACCCATGGAGGACAGCGCTCTATTGACCCCTTCAAGGCGCAGGCGCAGAAGAAAGGTTCGCGGCGGCAGCGGCAACAACAGCCCCATGAACGCAGCGCTTCTGCTCCTCAAGTCGTTTGTGGGCACTGGTGTCCTGTTCCTCCCTCGCGCGTTCCTCAACGGAGGCATGCTCTTTAGCAACCTAGTTCTCTTCTTCGTTGCTGCTCTGAGCTACTACTGCTTTGTGCTCCTCGTCAGGACTCAGCTGAGGGTTGGTGGTTCTTTTGGTGACCTGGGCGGAGCCCTCTACGGAAAGCACATGCGAACCCTCATCCTGGCATCTATCGTGATCAGCCAGATCGGATTCGTGGCTGCTTACACCGTGTTTACTGCAGAAAACCTGCAAGCGTTCATCCGGGCTGTCTCCAACTGCAAGACATCAATCAGCATCCCATGGCTCATCCTTATGCAGATGGTCATCTTCCTACCCTTCTCCCTTCTGAGAGATATCGGGAAGCTGGGGTTCACAGCTCTCATTGCTGATGCCTTCATCCTCGTTGGCCTGGCGTACCTCCTGTACTACGACATCTTGACGCTGAACGAGAATGGTATTGCCGACATTATCATGTTCAACCAGAAGGATTGGACTCTGTTTATCGGGACGGCCATTTTCACGTTTGAGGGTATCGGACTGATTATTCCCGTGCAAGAGTCGATGAGGCACCCGGAGAAGTTCCCTCGGGTCCTGGGTATCGTCATGGTCATTATCACGGTCCTCTTCATCGGCATGGGTGCTATATCGTATGCTGCGTACGGATCGCACACGGAGACCGTGGTGCTGCTCAACCTGCCTCAAGACAACAAGCTTGTCAACGGTGTTCAGTTCCTCTACTCGGTTGCAATCCTGCTCTCGACACCTCTGCAGATCTTCCCGGCCATCCGTATCGCGGAGACGGAGCTGTTTACACGCAGTGGCAAGTACAACCCACGGATCAAGTGGCAGAAGAATGTTTTCCGATTCTTTGTGGTGATGCTGTGCGCAGCCATTGCCTGGGGCGGAGCGGACCACCTCGACAAGTTTGTAGCGCTGGTGGGCAACTTTGCCTGCATTCCGTTGGTCTACATCTATCCGGTGAGTTACATATTGATGACGAATGTGATTCTGGTTCTGACGCTGACAATGACTAGCCTATGCTTCACTTCAAGGCTATTGCGCGCAACAGGTTCTGGAAATGGTCCGATGCCATCCTGTGCGTCTTTGGGATCGTCGCCATGGCCTATGCCACGAGTCTCACTGTGCTGAGCTGGGCCAACGCCGACCCCAAGCCTCCGGGATACTGTGACAAGAAGGGTATGGGCATGGGATTCTAAGCTGTACACTCATTTGCTGTTGGTAGTAGTGGGCATGCATGGAGTATGTACTCGGAGAGAGGAGGAGAGTCGCGAGACTCAATAGGGGACTACTGTACTCGAGATTGTCTGCACATAGCATCGTGGTTTATTTGATAGATTGTAGCGCTAAATATGATATGGGCTGAAGGGAGTTGGAAGACAGCGTGGCTTGCAGTAGTTTAGAGTTGAATACTAAGAGACAAGCAAGGCCTTGATCATCCATGTCCTACAAGTTGGTGTTTAGCAATTCTCCCTCGTTGATTCGGCGTCATCAGTGGGGGGCCGGGTGTTGATGCCGGAAAGTGGGGGACCAGACCAGGTACCTACGTAGATCAGATCTGCCCGGTACTCGGAGACCGAGGCCAAGCTCTTCGATTGATGATGAAATTGTACTTGATAAGCCCGTCGTCGCAAAAGCCCGGGCCGTGATAACTCGGGGCTACAACCACTATCCCCGTTCCGCCCGCCGCCTTAATTGAGACCCTAACGTGCCGCGATGCCCACGGTCGCTTCTGCACTCTTCACCTACTGATCCTCCGCCATGCCGCCCCGGCCGTCGCTACGTCTAGGCCTCGCCGGCCTCCCCCCGGCGCCCCGGAGGGCCTTTGCGCACAAGGCCCGGCACACCAGACACCCGCCGCCGCCGCCGCCGTTTAGCACCGTCCCTACGTGCCCGGAGCCGACGTGCGGGTGCGCCGACACCCCGACCATGCCGGAGGGTCTACCACTGGACCGCGAGGGGCCGCTCAAGGGCGCCATCGCTGGGTATGCGGAGCAGGTGCTCGTGTGCTCCGACAAGGCGGATTGGCCGTCGAGGATAGAGGAGGATAATAGCGGCGATAACCTTGCGGCGGATCTCAAGGAGTTGTTTGGACGGGGCGGGACATATAGCGATGCAAGTTTTCCCTCTATCTGGATTATTCAAGCTCATGCTAATTAATGCTCCTTTAGCCATTCCATAACGTCTCCGTCCTCAACTCTTCCTTCCCAAGCTCCATACCGCCCCGTCCTGAAGTCCAGACGACGTCCGCGTACCTCCTCCCGAGCTTCAAATACGTGCCATTCCTCCCGCGCATATCCTTCGACAGCGTCCAGGCCCTCGCCAAGGGCTTCCTGCTCCCCAAGAAGCTGCACTCTGCGCACGAGGGCCTCTCGCCCATCCACCGAGACCGGCTAATGCGGAAGGAGGCGTACCAGGGGCTTCTCCCGGGGGTACAAGATGTGGGGGATGTGCTGGTGCTTATATGTGGGCATGGGGGGCGGGATGCCAGGTGTGGGATTATGGCGCCTGTGCTAGAGGCGGAGTTTAAGGATAAGTTGAAGGGGGAGGGCTTGGAAGTGTTGGAAGGTGCCGTGGAAGTGGGCATGAAGGATCTGGAGAGGATACAGGGCGACGCAGGGCCCCTGGGAATGACAGCGAGGGTCGGACGTATAAGTCACATCGGCGGGCACAAGTTTGCGGGAAACGTCATCGTCTACCTCCCGCCGCACATGAAGATGGGGGACGAGCCGCATCCGCTGGCGGGGCATGGGATATGGTACGGGAGGGTTGAGCCGAAGAACGTGGAGGGAATTGTCAAGGAGACTATCTTGAAGGGAAACGTTGTTGCGGATATGTTTAGAGGGGGTATTGATGCTCAGCGAAAGATGCTGAGGATGTAAGAGGGATGTATAGATGGGATACCCAAAATGTGGATAGAGGTAGAGTATCGAAATATGTATGATAGAGATTATATCCTGCTCTCAAGTAAAGAAATGTTTCATGAAACTCGTTTATCAACTATGAGTGGCTGTGGTAGGTTGTTGAGGCTATTCAGAGTTCTCACGTGACCATGCGTTCAGTGATCTCTCTGACGACGTTCGTTGGATGAAGCTCACCCACGAGTACCTACCATACCTATATCCAACCAAACGACAACAGGAAACAGACAATTTTTCTTAACAATATTCCCATTCATTGTTTCAACCCAATTGCCAGTCTTAAACTGGACATAGAGGCTTTATCCTAGTGCGCGAAAACTTCTTCACCAGACTTTACACCGTAGTTGTCATCGCCGAGCAACCTCGACGCGACGCCATGGCAGCCACAACGAGGATATATACAAGTGTATTACGGACCAGAGGCCAAGGGAGGAGCTTGATAAACACATCTGGACCCCATTGGAGCAGGATCTCTACCTCTCGACTCAGATCCTTCAACTCTCCATCTCGAGCCCTCTCAACCTCACGACAACCTCAAAGACCAGACTTTTCAGCCCCGAAACAAGCACGGGTCCTACCCCCTCTCATACTCATCAGTCTTATCATCGGCGGCGTCGGGTACTATCTCGCCACGCCGCACTCTACCCCAGACACGCTCAACGACATATCCTTTGTTCCGTACGCCATCACGCACCGCGAGGCCATCTCGCCAACCTCGTTCGTCATCACCATACTCCCCCGCAAACCTAACCCTTCACCGCCATACATCACCTCCTCGGAAACGACTCCACGCTGGAGCCATCCCCTCTGGTCCGTCGAGTTCAAGCAGCCCGAGGTGCAGATCTCGCGGCACTACACGCCCCTCCCGCCCCTCACGAGCGAGGACCCTTCCGACGGCGC
>JABFEX010000262.1:0-14116 GCA_013623515.1 Fusarium illudens
GGTTAAAGGTTATTGCTGTTGGGGGGGCGGCGGCGGGAGGGAGAACTCGGCGTGGTGGGCTGGGAATAAGCAAGGGGATTTGATACACCAGCACTCCCAAGAGTACTTGTGAGGAATACCAGCGGAGGTCTGCAAGGATACACCATCTTGGAGATGTAGATTAAGGATATCATCAGCCGGGTCTTGGTTCACGTGGATAGGGGTGATGTTGTTGGCGACAGTCACTCAAGCTCTGGTCTCGGGCTTTTCTGCAGGTAAAGTGTTATATTGCCAGAACCTAGACGAATATCACGGTAAAATATACCAAACTTCCGCCCCATGACATTGTCTCATGTATTAGAGAAACTGTTTGACGGCCCCCTTTCAATGAGGCCCACTCCTTTTACACCCAAAACGCCAGACCCAATGTTCGCAAGGATATCCCAAGCCTTCCTTTCCTAAGCGTACTCGTTGCATCGTCATCAATACATGAAACTAACCCCTTTTCCCAATCACTACACCTTTCCTGTCATCAAGCTCTCTAGCTCCCATGGGCTGAGCGTACTCCTCCGCCGCGATGCCGTCTTGCTGGTTCGTCGTTCGCGCCGTCTCTTTTCAGGTTTGAGCTGGCGCTCCTCTGTCGGCGAGGGGTCCCTCTTGATGGGGTCGACGTCTTCGAACCCTTTCCTCCTGGTGACCTGCTCTTGCGCTGCCGGCTCTGGTTCCGGGGGTGACCGGGTGATAGTGGGTTTCTTGACGCCGCGGGTGCCACGAGCGGCGCGGAGTTTGGCCCGTACCCGGGCAGCGTCAGCCTCGCGTTCAGAGGCGGCCAACTTGGCGGCGATGGTGGCCATTGTAAGCGGGCTCTGCTGAGGAGCTGGGTCGATATTTCGGGGGAGTGGGAGGCGCGAGGCGGTGCGGCGTGGCGAGCGGTTGGGAGATGACGGCGCAGCCCCTGACTGGGAGTCGGGTCGATCTACGCTGCGTCGAGGGCTTTCTCGACGAGGTGTGGACGCCCTCTCGCTTCGCCGAGGACTCTGTTGCTGAGGAGTAGATGCTCTCTCGCTGCGTCGAGGGCTTTGTTGTTGAGGTGTAGACGCTCTATCACTGCGTCGGGGACTCCCTCGGCGGGGAGTAGACATCCTCGTCTCACTCATCTGAGGCGCAGGCTCCGGGGACTTAACCAGGAGGACCTCGTCGAGAGACGACGTAGAGGAAACACGGCTTATAACTTCCCGGTTGGCTCGGATAGGCAGTGGATCAGCCAACGCGGCCATCCCCCAAGTGCCCTCCTCAACAATGGTGGTGAAATCTTTCTTGGAGTGTTTGAGAAGTCGCGCAGAGCCTCGGTTGCCTGCCGATGCGGAATCTCGTAGAGGCGTCAACTGAGGAGGCTCCGGCAGTGGCGAAGAGTCGGGATCGTGCTGCAAGAATGGCACTGCCGTTGACTGCTGGAGGATCTGGACGTTGGGCTCCTCCACGTCGTACTCGTCCACGGGCACATGGTCATCAAAGTCGGATTCGGCGTCGCTTTCGTGGTCGTGGTCGTGGTCATAGTCGTCGATGGTCTGCATCCGAACAGAGCGGTGCGTTGAAGGACACGGCGAGTCCATGACGTCCATGACGTCCATATCGTCCTCTTCCTCCTCAGCCACAGCTGATAGTCGTAGCCCGATTGCCTGTCTTGTCTCTGCCACGTCTCTAACGCGCACAGGGCTGAGTCGCAGTCCCATCTGGAGCTCCTCCTCACAGATGGGCCTGCCATTGGCCGCCATTCGCTTGCGCCAGCCGTCAATGAGGTGGACAGCCTCGGTCCAGCGGTTCTCCATCTTGACCCAGCCCTCCTTGAGGCGGCTGATTTCCTCCTCGCGGACCATGACCTCCTCGATGGGCACAAAGGACGGGTTGGTCAGAATCGTCCGCATGTGGTCCAGCACAGAGTCCAGCTCTGCAGCCATGTCCTCCCAGCCCTCTTGCTTAACAACGTGGCTGTCCTGATTGTCGGTCCACCCGCTCATATTGCGTAGTTGCTGCATCGTCCTCCTCATTATAGTCAAGATAGCCTCGTTCTCCTCGCTGAGGTTCTGGGCCAGCTTGGCCAGGAAAGAGTTTGTCTCGTTGTGCAGGTCATAGTTATCCTCTTCTGTGCTTCCTCCTCGCGTTGGCGACGACCTCTGCTCGCCAACAGATTCTCCTGTGACTATAATCGAAGTCACCCCAGGGTTTCCTCTCGCCCCCCTTGCGCGACCAGCCTCGCCGAGCTGCTTCTTGAGGGTATCAATCTGGCGATCGCGACGGCGCACATCGGTCGCGCAAGCAGTGCGCGCCTGGGCGACCAATCCCTTTGTGCGGACAATCTCATCTTTCAAGCCGCGAATAGCAACGTCAGCCGACTTCATCTGCGTCTTGAGGGCAGCCTCGGACGCCTCGGCGATGTCGAGCTTCCTCTTGGCCTCGGTGTGCTTCTCTGCTAGGCGCGTAATGTCGTTTGTGTGCTTGAGGTTTTCGGCGCGGAGGGTTCGCATGGTTGCCGAGAGCGATTCGCGATGCTCGGCGTCGCGCTGAGCTGGTCAGTGGACGTTTCAGCAGAGACAGGTGAGGAGGCTACTACATACATCGCGCCGTAGAATCAGGTCGTTGAGGACGCTCACGATGCGCCCCATTGTCGCGGCAGCATCGTCATCGACAATAGCCGGACTGGCAAAGTCGATGCTCTGGCCATCGCGCAAGAGTCCTCTCGAGAGGAGCTGGTTATTGATGTACAGCGACGCTGTACGAAGGTTTTCGGTGTCGATCATGCTGAGGGAAGGGACTGAAGCTGCTGCGTTGGAGCTGGAGCGTCTTTCCTCATGTCCCTGATGCTGATTACTCGATCTGACGTTTTCTTTGATCCCAACGGTCGGTGGTGAATGGATGCGCATATAGCAAGAAAGCTGAGGCTCCCCCGTCGCCTTTGTTTGGGTTGGTTGCTATGTGGGGTTGCAAAGTAAACAAATTGGACAGGGGAGGAGGACGAAGCTCGCCTGCCCAATGACAGATGACTAAGGGTCGCATGGCCCCAGGTCCCAGGTCCCCCGTCCCAAGGCCCAGGCCACGCCTTTACCGGGGTCCTCTTTGGCGGGACAAGCTTCGACAGCTGGCACTGCAGATGAACATGATCCTCTATTTGCTCCCTCGAGCTGCATGCCCTTGGAAACTGGAGTTTGCGGTCCTGCCCGCGGGCCGTCGCCTGGGTCGACAGGTCCACTCGTCCGACTAGAGCACCATGTTGGGCAACAAGGCCGTCGGTCAGATCAGGACCGTTTCTATGGCAGAGACTGGGCCATGCAGCAGATACAACTATTACGTGCGTCTCTGGGCGAGCGGAACGGGTCAGGGTCGACGAGGCGGTCAAGACAACAAGACATTTTTCACTGCAGGGGACCTGTCCATCATGACGTTGTCCTCACATAAAGGGCCTGCCTGACATGAGACAGCCTACGAGACGAGACACGACACAGAGACACGAAGCAATCCAGAAAAAGAATTGGTACAAGTGGCCAATGCAGGGGCTTTAATTGCACACCACACCACACCACACAACTGCTTCTATTGATTGTCTATAATCGTCGGATCCAATCGAGGCTTCCCCCTCACCTGTCATCATGACCCGCCGACACGAGCCTCGAGGCTAACTAACAACCAAGCAGCCGGAGCCGCACAACGGTCTCAACTCAAGGGTTACCCTGATAACCGTGTTCCCCCACCTAGGGCTGCTGGGGCTCCTGGACCCCTACCTAGAGCGTTGGAATCCCCTCATGTGGGCCGTCATGGCGAGCCGAGCCATGTTGAGTGTTGAGGAGAGGCCTGGCTAGTTCGTCTTGACTGCCATGCGTAGTGGAGGCATCTCGGTCAGAATTTTGCCTCCCCACAGAGTGCCCCTCGCCATGCAGGTGGAAAAGCCTTCGTCCAAAGGACATATGTCGGTCACCAGGCAACTTGACTTGAGTTTGAGCATCTGTCCCGGCCAAGCCGGTATTCTGTCTCCGAGTTAGCCCCTATCAGAGTGGAAAAGCCGGCACTAAAAACGGAGCAAGGTGAAGGATCTCAGACAAGTTGAGAAGATTAAATATCGCGGTTTTTTTCGGCATCCGGAAGGAAGCCCGAGTTGCCCCAGACTCCCGTCATGCTTCGATGGCCCCGCGACGTCATCATGAAGGATCAAAGGGCAAGTCAAAGGACAAGAATTGCACCGAACTGACTTACTTGTTCTCTCTCAACTCGGTTGACTTCATGTTTCAGGCCGGAACTTCCCCCGCTTCTCCCGCATCGCGTCCACCTTCCTCTTATCCTCCTGGAATCTCCTGAGCAGAGCCACCTGCTCGGCCTTCCGCCGCTCTCTCATCTGGAATCGGTAAAAGTCCTGCGTCTCCGACTTCTTTTTGCTGTCCCTCTCAATCATCCGCCTCTTTGCCTCCTCGGCCTCATTGCGGCTAGCTGGAGCAGCCCGTCCGCCACGCGTCACAGTCACGAAGCCATCTTCGTCAGGCTCGTTGCGGAGGCGCTTGGCAAGCTCAGCAGCCTCCTTCTCCTTGCGGTTGAAGGTGTTGAAGAAGGCGTGCACAGCCTGTTGGGTGGCTTGCTTGTCAACGCGCGAGAGCTGCAGATGTGAGGCAACCCAGGACGAGCCGAGAATCGGGACGTCGTCAGTCACGCCTCTACCCCATGATGGATACTTTTTCGTCTTTTGAAGCTTTGCAATGGCCTTGAGCACCAATTGCACACTCTTGTCGTCGGCGAGGAGCACGATGGCGGTGCTACTGCTCCGCTGCACTCGACGAGTCCAGATCTGCGGCAGCTGAGCCGCCTTCTCCTCACGGTCCTGCTCCTCAGCCTCGACGTCACCGCGCTTCCTCTTGCGCGCAAAGCCTGTGACCTTTGTGGCTTGCGCAGGATCGATTGGGAGCGCCCTCCGGGTCTCGTCATCGAAGGCGATGCTCTCGAACCGCCCGGCCCCGACGAGCTCGGAGAAGACAGCCCGAAAGTGGGGTTCCGTGCTGTCTACGGGGATGTTCTTCAGGAATAGACTTCGCGAGTCGTTTGCAGTTGGGATCTTGGGCGCATTTCGTCGGACGCGGACCTCGTGGATGGCCGTCTCTGGGTAGGATGGTGTGGAGGGGATCTTGATAGGGAGGATCACGAACTGACCTCCAGTCTCTTCGATTGGGGCCATGTTGATTCACCCGTAGAATCGCGAATGAGGATGGAGGAGGAGCGTGTGTGTGATGAGAGCTGATCTGGTCAAAGATTCAAGCACGGGCTAGAGGCATCACGAGAAAAAAGTGCAGACCCACAAAAAGACCACAGCATATATTACTAATCATGCACTGTCCACTTACACAGTCTTCATCACTCTCAAGATATAAGAATATTACGACATAATTTCTGGCTGGCTCAGATTTACTATTGACTCATATAACTCTTCAAACTCTGTAGCTCGGATGGACCGCGTTATATGATCATTCTATCAGCCCCATCTCGCCTCCAGCTGGTACCATCACCATGTATACTCATCTCCCAACATTATTGCACCCTCGAGGCATTGGCCCTATGAGAGAGCACTCTCCGAAAGGGACCGAGACACGCGGCTAAAGTAGGAATTAAACCTCTCTCACGACAGTGTACCAAAATAGACCATAACTCTATTCCCCTGGCAAAGGTTCTCAATGACTGTATCGAGTGGTGCCACCTCTGCTCAAGACCTTCTAAAAGACCGAAGTGCTCGTTGAACAGCATCTTAAAAGCAGAGAGGCTCGGAGCCCTTCACATCTTTCACTCCTATCATTCACACCTTTCTGGTCGGCCTTCTACCCATCCTCAACCCAAAATGTCGTGCAAAACCCTTTTCAGGACCACCATGGACACCCTTCTCCAGTTTGAACAGGAGATGTCGTTGAAGAGACCCCTTCTGCTCGAGTTCAGGTCTTCAAAGACCTTCATAATCGCAACCGTCGTCCTCGGCATTTACACCGACATATTCCTCTCTGCAGCCACCGTCGCCACCGCCCCCTTCCAGTTTGAGATGTGGAGGAACCATGCCATGGGGCTCATGCCATGGTCCATGTTCACATACGGCATGTCGTCCTTGATAGCCAGTCCCGTCGCCGGCATGCTCGCGGACACCTCGAAAAGCCGTCGACGTCCTCTTCTTTGGGGTCTTGCCTTTCTGCTGGCCGGAATCGTGTGTCTCTGGTCGGCTCGGAGCGTCCCGTTTCTTCTCTTTGGTCGCATGTTTCAAGGCGCAGGCGCCAGCTATGTGTGGACCATCGGCTCGGCGCTCGTCGTCGATGCTGCTAGGGAGGGCGAGAGAGGTTCCGTTCTGGCCTATCTCTATGTCGCATTGTGCGTCGGTCTCCTCACCGTGTCTACCTTGACCGGTGTGGTCGTGGTGACTCGCAGAAAAGAAATCGTCTACGGGTCGGCGCTCGGGTTGGCAGTCATGGACGGCCTCATGCGTTTCTTCCTCATTGAACCTCGCGTTGCCCAAAAATGGATCGAGACGGCTTCGAGTATAGAGATGACGGGTGGCCCTGATCCTCCACATTACGAAGAATTCGGCGGAGCCCCCGGCACTGGTACTGGGGTCTACATCCAGACCGTCTTGCTGTCCTGGAGGCTACTAGGCGCACTGTTTGGGACTTGGGCTTGTGCCCATATCCTGTAAGTCAACCCACTCCAGATAGCTGGCTATACGACGATGCTTACTGACACGAGTAGAATCTCCATGGCCAGCGCCATCCCCGTGTACTTTGGAGAGGAACACGGCTGGTCCTATCAAAGGGTCTACCTCATGCGCCTCGCCTTTTACAGCCCGTCGTGTCTAAGCATGTTCTTCGGGTATCTCGCAGATCTCCACGGGGCCGCATTGCCAGCGATTTCCGGCTTCATGTGCGACATTGCCTTCATCTCTGTGCTGGCAGTCATCGAGGCGTTTGCAACCAGTGGTCTCCCAGCGCCCGTGTGGGCCTTCATGGTTTTTTCGGGCGCTGCCCTCGCCATGGCCACCGCTTCTGTCATGGCCGAGGTGGCAAGCTGTCTCGAGGACAAGCAGAACAGCCATCCGTGGCTACGGCATTACTCTGGAGGTTACGGCATAGCCTATGGAGCCTTCACGGCCTTCTTCTCCGTCGGGTACATGACGGCCAGCTTGGCCTCGCCCGTCATCCTCGAAAGGTATGGCTGGGTTTATTTCACGATTTCCCTGGCCGTAACCTGCCTCCTCGGCGCACTCCCGATGGCATTGTTTTCCGGACACGAGTGTCGAAGCTGTAACCCGACTACACCAGAGGCGACGGGCCAAGCGGATGATGTTGGAGGAAGTGTAGCTGCCTGAGCCTGAGCACTCCTCGTCTCATGGAGATAGAGTGTCAGGTAGTAACTACCTAAACTGGATGCGACCTTGGAACTCGTATGTCCAATTCTCTCCTCTTGTAGCTTAACCCTTGAACCAGGACCACTACAGCCATAAGACACCCCGTGAATGCAAATTCTTGTGGTTCTCGCCCCCATCCAAGGTAATTGTTAGCCCAGTGCTGTTATTGCGGAAGTACTTGGATTGATGGGCAAGGCAGTGACAGGTAGGTAAGTAAGATTGGTCTCCATTGATACTAACACGTAACCTACCTATATGCACATTTATATCTCCATTCAGGCAGTATTTGAGAAAAAGAGAAACATGATTGATCATAGTGAATTTGGCTGTTGTTCAAGATTGCAAATATCCATGATGAGCCTTGATGACGGCCCTGAGCAATAAGACACTGAGGTCAAGTCTTGCCCCATTTCCTCTGCCCTTTTTCCTTCCATCCATGGATCTCTTCCTTCTCCTAACCCACCTGCTGAGCGTTTTCCATTTGAAAATTTGCCATAAGTAACCTTTCTGGTTTAGCTGTCTTCTCGTGTTGGCTCCTTCTTTTAGCCTCTTCTGTCTTGGCCGGGCTCTTCCGTTTTGCCTTTTCTTTGGATTCCCTCTCCCACCCCCAAAAATGTATGTACCTTACGTCCAACTTCAGACTCTTTTCCAACGCCTAGAGGGTGAAGCCTATGGCACGAGAGCATGGGTTCAGTACTACGAGAAGGTCCATGGAGAGCTTCCAGTTATACTTGTGGGCAGTGATGAGAACTAGGGGATGGACGTACGGGAGGATGGACCTAGGATTAGGGAGCAGGTATTTAGCACACAAATTTGGCTATTTGGCATTGTGCATCAAATAGGAATAGGTATCCAAACTGTCCCAGGGGACGGGCCCTCACCCTGTGAACCTTGCAGTCGCACAGCCTCACTCTGTGAACTACATGAACAGTCGTAGACCACGGGCTGCGCTAGTACACGACGGGTTACCATAGTCACACTCTTTCTCTCTAAAATCAGATGTTTGTTCAAGAACCGACACGTTCGTCACGCTGCGACCCGAGAACGAGACCCGGCCAGAGATGTCGCTTACGTGTGAGCCAAACCTACTCCGTACCTAACTACGTGATGATAGATGATTATTTCAAACCCTTACAAGGCATAATCCCCTAATATATAGAAGATCTGTAGAAGAGCATATAGCTTAGATGTCAACATGTTAATGATAATCCTCTACACTTTTGATAGTAAAATCATCCTTCAGTTGGGTAGATAGTATGAGCAAAGCAGCAAGTGTAATGATAACGACAACAACGAAATGGAAAGGTCCGCCTGAACCAATCATCGTCAAAAATCAAGATAGCTTCGCTTTGGCCTCCTCGTCGCTATCACTTACTTCCATTGGTGTGAGGCATCCAAGTGATGATGCAGGCGGGGTTGAGCCACTCCCCCCACCTTGTGCCACTCACACCCAAAGATATCAACTTCACTCATCGCCAACCTCATCTCAGCAATTACAAATCTATCAAACAACACTCATCGACCGCTTTCACCAAATCCTCATCTCGACTTGTTGTAACATCACAGCGCGCATCAACATCATACCACAATGGCAACACCTGGACTCTCGGCAGAGCAGCTCGACGCCTTCAGCCGCGACGGCTACCTCATCATCCCGGGTGCCCTCTCCAGCTCAACCGTCTCCTCCCTCTTGGACGAGACCCATCGCCTCCTCGACTCCTTCTCCCTCGAGGACCACCCCCTGACCCGCTTCTCAACCGGCGAGAAGCGCGACCACGTCGGCGACGACTACTTCCTCACCTCTGGCGACAAGGTCCGCTTCTTCTTCGAGGAGGACGCCTTCGACGACGACGGCAAACTCGTCAAGCCCAAGGCCCGCGCCGTCAACAAGATTGGTCACTACCTGCACGCTCTGTCGCCTCCCTTCGCCCGTCTGCTCGACCACGACGCCGGCGACGTCAGTCCGCCCGCCGTTGCGCGTAGCCTCGGCTTCAAGGATCCGCGGTGTCTCCAGAGCATGGTCATCTGCAAACAGCCCGAGATTGGCGGCGCTGTGCCTCCTCACCAGGACTCGACTTTTCTGTACACGAAGCCGCCGTCGGCCGTGGGCTTCTGGTATGCGCTCGAGGATGCGACGCTTGAGAATGGATGTCTCAGCTTCCTGCCTGGATCACACCACTGGGCGCCTGTAGAGAAGAGATTAGTGCGAAAGGCTGGTGATGCCGGTACCGAGATGGTGGATAATGACGGTCCGCAATTCCCGGCAAAGGAGGGATATGGAGGTGCTGCGCCAGATGCCCAAGCCGAGTACGTTCCTGGGGAGGTTAAGGCTGGCGACCTGGTTCTTATCCATGGAAACTTGCTGCACAAGAGTGAGAAGAATACTAGCCAAAAGGGAAGGATCATCTACACATTCCACATCATCGAGGGACAAGAGAGGGAATATGATGAGAGGAACTGGCTTCAGCCGCCTGCAGAGGGTTTCACAAGACTGTTCAGTTAGGGCCAAGACAGCAAATGCCGAGTGCGTCATGAAAGTCCATCACTAAAGGGAGCGGATATTTGGCTATGTGACGCACCTTTGCCCTTGGGTATATCTCAGCATTAGGACAACGAATAGTTAAGAGACCTCAGTAAGTCTTTCTAGAATAATTAAATGAATAATTAGTCAAGACCTTATCTTACCTCGGATTGTTTTCCTCTGCTCTGAGAGTATTAGTACATAATAAGATGAAGAAATATTAATGATTGCTTAGGATAAGTAGCCAACTATCCAAAGCGCTCGCTTGAGCATCCATCTAAATTCCATCCTATCCAAAAGTAACTAAGCCCCTGTACAAGCAGAGTGACAAACAGGTTCCGCGGGTATCCAACAGGGAACTGGTATCCGAACATATTGTTACAGCCTGCCCAATCTCACCTCGCCGACACTCATCATCCCTCATTATCATCATGCCGAGGTATCATCAACTCTTCACTCGTCATCCGAGTCGTCCCCGCTCGAGTCCTCCTCCGAGCTGGTCCCGTCTGAAGATGACGACGAGTCACTCGAGTCCTCTTCACCTGGACGTCGGTAAGGCCGGGCAGGACCTTCATTCTCCGCCTCGGACTCGGACTCCGAGCTTCCGCTGCTGCTCGTATCTGAGCCACTGTCCGGATCAGCATCAGAATCAGAGTCCGACTCGGAGCTGCTCGTATCACTGTCATCCAAGTTGACACGCAGCTTACGCTTCCGCTTTCCGGTGCCGTCATTGAGCTTGACACGCTTCTCGGCATCCGTAGTTGTCGTAGCGTTGTTGTCGCTGGCGGTGATGGTCTGAGAGGATGATGTGGTGCTGGTCTCGGTATCATCACTGTCGGACAGCTCCTCGATGATCAGCTCAGCTCTCATGCGCTTGACGAGCCGCTGGATGATGATGGCGTCATCATCCGAGTCAGAGAGGTAGTCCACCTCTGTGAAGCCCTTCCTCTTGGTCCCCACGGGTTGATTCTGCAGATACCTCGCAAGTACCGTCTGATATCGTTGCTGGGTAGCCTCGAGATCCTTCGTTCCCTCGGGGAAGCCCTTTGCCCCCTCGGACTGGTCCTGGTCCCTGATTTCCCGAGCGGTATCTCGCAGGCGCATCCTTACGAAGCCCTTCAAGTCTTGGATGTAGTCGTAGAAGGCGTCGATGTCGGAGGCGGGGATGCTGTCGGCATCGAAAACGTGCTTGATGAGGTTGTTCTGGTGGATCTTGTTGAACTTCCAGCTGTCGCGAGCCGTCTTCCAGAGTCTCAGGTGCTCCAGGGCAGGCTTGAGGTCCGTGGGAGGCTGGGGCTTTTCCTTCTTGGCGGGGCCTTTGCTCTTGGCCTTGCTCTGCTTGGGGGTCTTGGTCGGGGTGTTGAACTTGAAGTTGGTGCCGGCGTTTGTGCTTCTGGAGGGTGTGTCGGCAAAGGTGACCGACTTCTGCCTCTTTAATTGTCCATTCCGGTCTGCCGTGGTCTCATACTGGCGTGGTCGCTTAGCAACCTGGGAAGAATTGTAAGGCTGCGGGGCTTCGAGTTTTCTCTTTGTGGCCGACTGGGTGGTGCTGCTTGGGTGCCCAAAGCTTTGGGTGCTTTGGTGACCAGTTGCGGGCTCGGATGCAGCAGATGGCTGCTTGAGCTTGAGGCCCAGTCTCTTCCACGCTGGCACCTGCTGCGCTGGCGCGTTCCCTGTGGACGAAGACATTGCGTGTGGGAGATGGTGATTGTGATGAGCCAGGGAACGGGAGTGAGAGGGGATGATGCAGCGTCGAGACCTAAGCTCCGACCTCGATTGCCAGTCTTTTTTTTTCTCTCTCCCTGCGTATCCTGGGCCTTTGGGCGGTTGCTGGGGTCCTGAATTTTTTCTTCTAGCTGCTGCTGAGCGGTGGACTTGTTGTTGACACTGGCCTATGGGAGCCAATAGCAGCCGGGCATGGGCAAGTAAGGGGTTTGAAAGAATTGTCAATGGCTGCAGGACCCTTTAGCGCGAGTGCAAGGGCGATATGCAGAGTGTCGTGTTGTTGCGGGCCGGATTTCTTTCGATGTTGGCTGCAACTTTTTTTCTAAACGGATCTGGAAGATATCGTGAGTGGAGACAGATGATTCCGATAAGATAAGACCTGGAGTGACATAATTATAGAGGAGACTTTTGCGCTGGTCATATTTCATCAGCCTTGTCAACCCATGCATTGAAAGATGGCGATATCGTGAAAAATAAAGACGACTTATCCAATACCTTTATTTCGGACATCATGTGCGATATCATCCAAATTATCTGCAGAAACGTGGCATTCACTATGAAAACGATGGTGATCAGCTATTTTGTCACCCCAATGTTCTGCCTTAGGCTTAAGTAATCGTGACGAGGCATCAACTCAGCCTTCCCACTGAGCTTCCTTGCCTCGTGTGCTCTAGGCAAGCTCCTGCTAACGCGTCGACCACCATCTCAACCGGCAACAGCTCCCCTCCACCACCACATCACCAACCTCCACCTTGAACTCCCTCATCTAGGACTCACACAGTTCTATTTGAGCTTCACGCCCTAATTTTCCCCGATACCGAGCCTCGCAGCGCATCGAATCCTCCACAATGTCGGGTACGTCAGGCTACCGCCCACATCCGCAACCTATCCATCTCGAGCTTGAGCTAACCTTGAATTATCACAGCCGGCGCATACGATCGACACATCACCATCTTCGCCGACAATGGCCGGTTGTACCAAGTTGGTATGCGAGCACCCCCATTGATCCCGAGCACGGCCAACCCCACGATGCTCCCTTCCCTTGTTCGATGACGTTGACGAACGCCTGTTTCCGAGACTGACATGATATCCTGAACAGAGTACGCCTTCAAGGCGATCACAGCAGCCAACATCATGTCTGTCGGCGTGAGGGGCAAGGACTGCGCCGTTGTCCTGTCCCAGAAGAAGGTTCCCGTATGTTGTAAAGAGTCGGCATGAGATGTCGAGATCAAGGACTGATCCAGGAAACAGGACAAGCTTATCGACCCTGCCTCCGTCTCCCACATTTTCCAGATCTCGCCCTCGGTCGGCTGCGTCATTACAGGATCCATCGCGGATGCCCGAGCTTTTGCTCAAAGGGCCCAAGGCGAAGCGGCAGAGTTCCGATACAAGTATGGCTACGAGATGCCAGCTGATGCCCTGGCAAAGCGCTTGGCCAACATCAGCCAGGTCTACACGCAGCGAGTAAGCATTCTCTGGCGGTCAAAGCAGGGTGGCCAATCATGTGCTGACATCATCCCCAGGCGTATATGCGGCCTTACGGCGTCGCGACGACGCTGATCTCACTCGATTCGGAATATGGTCCCCAGTTGTTCAAGTGCGACCCTGCCGGATACTACATCGGCTACAAGGGCACCGCGGCGGGCCCGAAGCAGCAGGAGGCGCTGAACCACCTCGAGAAGAAGCTGCGAAACAAGGATCACGCCGAGGGTTCCTGGGAGGACGTGGTTGAGCTAGCCATTACGACGCTGAGCACCGTTCTGAGCATGGATTTCAAGAAGGGGGAGATTGAAATCGGCATCGTGGGCGGCCCGCGAGCCGATGGCGAGGAGGGAACCTCCCCAGGGTTCAGAACATTGACCGAGGAGGAGATTGACGACCGGTTACAAGCCATTGCCGAGAAGGACTGAGCGGGCAGAGAGAATGATGGGTATGAATAGAGGAACCGCTACCTCGAGTGGATGGGACGACGGACCTGGTCTAGAAGGGACAGAATGTTGATTCACAGCATGCAATGCAGCAAGCAAGCAGACACGACGTGCGTGCTGCTCCCAAGAACGTGGACCATGCAGGGGGATGGATCATGGGGATCAGGAACTTAGTTGGATGCCGTCGTGGGCGTGGGTCCTCGTTCAAGGTGTCTGTGGCTAGGTAGGCGTCCAAACCATGTGCAATAGATTCTGATGAGCTTTTCATTTCGGCTTGGGCAACTGACAAGTGAATGGGCGCGCCTGATAGCCCAATGGTGGGCGAGTATGCCTTACGCCAAGGACTAGCAGCCCGAGACCATGGAACTAGGAGGGCTCCCGAGTCGCGTGGTGGGTCCACGGCGGACCATGGCTGGCGTCGATTCTGCGCTTGGAAATGGTGTGGATGTCGCGAGTAGGGAAATGAGGCTTGAGGGGGCTTGAAGAGGACCATCTGAAAGGCATTCCAGTCGATCGGATCTGTCTACAGGGGGGCCCTGGCCCGTCTTGGGG
>JABFEX010000263.1:0-44517 GCA_013623515.1 Fusarium illudens
CGTCTGCAACAGCTGAGATCGTCAAGGGAACATTGGATGGTTGGTTGATGGGGTTTTGGGTTTTGCCTTGAGGGCATTCGCATTTTTTGCCATCCTTACTGAGTCAAGCCAACTTTGACCGTGGCTCCTTCCTCGGCGGGGCACAAAAGTGAAAAGAAAAGAAAGAAAGAACCGCCATCACGGCGCCGGATCTCGTCCGTTCCGTCGCCCGGCGCGCGCACCTGCCTTGCCTCACATGTCAGCCAGCCAGCCCCGGCAGGCAGGCAGGCGGGACGGACGTTGTCACATTATTACAAGTCATGCCACGGAACAAGTTGTATCGAAATGACATTCGTCCCCGCCAGCCATGTTCTTTGTATTCCCTCACCGTGGTAAACCATGTCCTTTTTGCCACTGGGACGAATTGTCCTACGTGGACATTTCAGGCTTTCAGCGGAGCTGGAGGGGTTTTTGACGAAAAAAAAGGGTCCTCTCTTCTAGTGGAGGGCTTTCCACCTTGCAGCAGCAGCAGCAGGGCGAGATGAGTCTGCAGCTGAAATAGTAGGTGAACTGAACTGCAGAGTACCTATGTAAAACATCAAACCTACGGAGCACTACGCACCTCATCTGCCCCCTCAGATGGATGTGGTTCAGCTGCTGCTCCATACTGATAATGTGTCGTCGTCGTCCTCCTCAGATCTCTCTCTCCCGCGAACCCAACGGCCATGATCCTGATCCCGGTCACTGTGGCGTTCAACGCCGGCGGCCTGAAGATCGGGCTTGACCAAGAAGGGGGAACTGCAGCAGGGACGTGCAGGACAGGGGCAGCAAGGGCGGAATCAGAGCGCTCTGCCTCTCTCTTTTTTCTCCACCTCTTGCTTGATGAGCGGTAAGGAATGGCCTTGCAGGAAGGAGAGTAAGAAGAGATGAGAGGCTGCAGGTGTAAAGGCAGGCAGGCAGGCAGGCAGGCAGGCAGAGCAGAGAGTAAGGAAGGTGAGTAAGAGAGGTAAGTAAGGGAGAGAGAGTCAAGTTTTGCCAATACCAACTTGGCATCCAATGCCATGAAATCTAATCTCAGCTTCCCTCAAACTATTCCAAATACCTCCGACCTACGGATACTCTCTCATCACTCGGCACCATCCCGAAGCAAAACAAAAACACCACCAATCCATGTCCACTTCAATCTCCGTCCAGGATCCAACCCCCCCCCGACGAGATGACAATCCCTCCTCCCGGTAAATTCGACCTCGACTCACCGTTGCAAATCTCATCAATCGTAAAAGAAAAGAAAAGAGAGTAGTAAAGTCTACCCACCCCACAAAGCTTGTCCTGTCTTGACAACGACCCCCCGACGAGATGGCGATGCCTCTTCAGGCAGGGATCCTCTCACTCTGAAACGCCGGACCCTTCCCATCCCGGGTCTTGATCGACGCTGCCATGCCCCGAGTTGGTTTCTTTGACACCCCTAGATTTTCGTCTCGGGGCGTGTATAGCTGTTCTTACTGTCAATTTGTTGCTTTTGCTCCACGTCAAACAGATACTGCACTGGCGGCTCTGTCTCTCTAACAAAGCGACTCGAAATAGGGGCAGTTATCGCAAAAGATTGGCCCATCTATCCATATATCTTCCACTCCGTATCTCTCTGTCTTATCGCACCACCAGGTCGTAACCCCCAGTCCTCTCGGCAACGCCGCCTCGTCTGCTGCAGGGCGTCAAAACAGGCAGCCTGCGGCTATTCGTTGGGCGCCTGTCTCTCGAGAGGAGGGGGATAGCCATCGTCTGGAGGGGAGGGGGTGCGGAAACGGCCCAGCCGCCTTCGCGCTTATTTCCTTGCGCCCCCCTTTGCATCTCATCCCATCCATCACATCGTATGTCGAGTCAGGGCCGCTCCGAGAGATCGTCATCGTATCCAGAATATGGGAATTCTCAAATTGCCATGACGGTGGGGGTTAGATGAGCTCCTCCTGTCAGACGACTATGTCTGTGATATGCTGGTCGCCTCGGTAAGGGGCATCCATCAACCTGTCAAGTTTCAGTCTGTAGCCTCACCCATCGATTGATCCCATTCACACTCAAGGAAATATTGCTCTCAAGTCAATTTCATTTGTTCGTTCAAGGCTCTGTAACTCGCTCTCTATAGACTTGTGACCTCCTCATCATCAACTTTGTCGTTGCCCGGTCGCCATCTTCTCTGCCCTTAATGCCCTCGGCGCTCTTGGATGCATCTGCCATCTACGGGACAGATCAAAGCTGTGTGCCGTCTCAGCCGGGTATATCATGACCGTAACAGTAGAAACTAATAGTACAATCCATCCATCACTGTCTCCCTCTCTGGAGACTAGACTCTTCCAAACCATCATGCTCAACCAAAACATACATCTTGTAAAATGGTGCCCAGGATCCCGCGTTTCTCGAGGGTCCGGCAAAAGCGATCGCTTTGAAGTATAACACAAGGCCTCGTGTGCCTGGAAACAAAAAAACAAGACCAAAACTCTCAAAGGCCTGAACAAGGCCTGACTCCAGGAACGCCGTGTGGAAGGGTATCGATAGGTCGGTCCACCACTCCGCCTAATCCCATCCCAATGTCCCAAATAACCCAAATAACCAGAGGATGAGGACTTCGAGAGCAGCCCCATGCATCGAAAAAGCGATCGACTCGAATCGTATACACCGCCGTTGTCCCCCTCGCGTCCGACCCATGGATCCCCCTCTTCCCCCAACCTTTTGTGACCCATTTCTCTATGCCGCGCTAAGCCGTCATGTTGTAATATTTGCAGGTGCTGTTGGTAAAAACAGAACAATTAAAAATCGATAAATCTGGTCGATTCGACTCGTCGTCGCTTCGCCATTCGTCAAGAACCGACACGGGCTGCATCTGTTCGCGTGACTGGAGGAACCAAAGGATGGGTCCTCGAGCCGTCGCAGCTCGCGTGGGTTCAAAGTAAAACGTAGTCATGAAATGTCATCGAATCAGTCCGAGTGGTGATCCTCAGAGCCGGCCTCGGAGCGGGCGTCGCCCCGATGAACCTTGCGGTGTCGGCGGAGGTTGGACACGACTGAAAAGTGTCGGCCGCAGCCCTCGACTTCGCATGCGAAAGCTATTCAAAGTCAGTATCGCTGATCCTTCCAGACACACCAGTCAATACATACGCTTCTCGCCCGTGTGGCTATACATGTGAGTCTGCAGAGAGCTGGGTCGCGTGAATCGCTTGTCGCAGACCTTGCACTTGTGCTTCTTCTGCGTGCTCGATGAGACCTTGGAGCTGAACTGGCCCATCATGGACTGAGGAGCGGGAGGGATCTGAGAAGCCATGAGGCCCTGGGGACGAGGCAGCGTCCTCGAGTTCACAGACTCGATATCAGAGCCCGCGGTCGAGTAATCCGACACAGAGTCGCCATAGTATGAGCTGAAGTTGCCACTTGAGGAGATGGATGAACTGGTAGAGTGGGTAGAGGGGAATCCATAGGAATCAACGGAGGAACGATCACTTCGGGCCCCATAGATGTTTCGAGGGGTCTCCTGGCTCATGGCCAGCATGCCATGGCTGGCATCGAGAGCGTCGGCGAAACTCCTCCGTTCATCCTGGATACTTCTGCCCATCATGTTAGTAGGCATTCCGTCGTCGGGTCTCGTTCATGGGCCGTCTCGAGTCCCTTGCCCTTGGGTATCACTTACTGTTGGGAGAACCTCCTGGCATGGTCATTGTCAGGAGCAAGCCCAAAGGGCGGTGGTCGCACTGGTGCTGGGGCATAGCCCAGAGTCTCGTAGGGAGCAGCAGATGTGGGCGCAAACTGGCCGCTTACGGGAGAGGCAGACGTCGTGTAAGTCGGGTCACCATATGCGGCAGATGTTGTTTGCATGCGGTTGAGGGTGAGGAGATCTGAGTTGGGTGAGTGAGCATACTGCTGGTGGTGAGAGCCGCCATGTATCGGCAGTGCCCGTCCCATGTCCGGCATACCTGCAGAGGTACTAGCAACCGGCATTGAGTTGCCGTAGGATGCCATTGACGATGCGCTGCTGGTGCTCGCGCGGCTGTGCTGGTGCGGCTTGCCGGCCATCATACTGGGGTTGAGAGGCTGCTGGCTGCCGACGAAGAGACCGCCGCCAGGAGCATGAGGCTGAGGGGGCGACGACGACGACCATGGATTCGAAAAGGCAGGAGGTTGTGCCGGGGCGGAATAGTCGAAATTCAACGAAGGGCCGAACCGCTGCTGAGTAGTGTCGAGCGTCATGGTCATGTTGGTTTGTTAACAGGACTGTGGTGGTGTAAAGTGGTGTATAGAGGCCGTATCAACATAGATCGGTGCGAAGTTTTGGGTGGGAAAAAAAAGGTTTGTTGATCAGATGCGGGATCCCGACTAGAAGAAAAGCCAAGTCGGTGACACAGATCAGAGACAAGAAGATCCCGTCAAGATTGGAGATGTTATGGGGAGTTGAGTCGGGGCCAAGGTGGGATCAGCGAAGTCTTAAGTGTCTGGGTGGTGTGAATTGACGTGCGTCAATCTGCCTCTTAGAAACGGGCTTGGGCTGCGGGACGACAGTGGAGTTCCCCCGTCTCTCAGAAAGAAAAAAGGTGTGACGACTCCGGTCTAAGTGATCGGCAGGCTGGACGTCCTTTCGCAATGGCTGAGGCGACAGGGTTGGTGCGATGAGGTAGGGTCGTAGGACCAAGTAACAGACCAGGGGGGGTTGTGGGCTGCATAAGATGATGGCCTCTAATCCACAAGTCAAGTTGACAGCCCACGGCACCCAGATAGCGTCCGCGGTGCCAGACGGCGCAGAGATCAGCGAGGTATCGAGGAGTCTTGGTCAGAAATCCTGGAAAGGGCCCCCTCAGGGTCGTCAAAGCTCGGCCGGGTGTGTGTGCGTGAATGAAGTGAAGTGATGTACGTAGTTGTGAGACGCCGTGTGAGTTGGGGTAGATAAATTCCTTCTCTCTGGGACAGAATTGTTCGAGTTTCGCTCAGTCCGAGCGACGAGGGCAACGGTTTATACGTTTAATCCCCCCCGGGGGGGGGAAGGAATCGCCCACCAGCCAGCAGAATGTCGACTGCGAGCGACCTCTGCCAATCTGAAAGGGGGTGCAAGATGGTAGACGGGGCATGATTACGGGGTATGCTGGGTCACAACACGCAGGGAGGGGTGTGCCAGCAGCAGCTCAAGAGCAGGACAGACACCACAGGGCAGAGAGAGCAGAGCAGACAGACAGAGTTGGAGGAGGTGGGCAAGGCTAAGGACGGCAGTTTGCAAAGGGACCCCCGCCCCCCCAAGCTCAGAGGCCCACGAACGAACGCCACCGATGTGGAGGGTCTCAGATGGGTTGCAAAGGACGCCGGGGACGTACCGGGCTGGGAGTTGAGGTGGACGGCGGACAAGGCGGGATTATGCAGGGTCTGGTTGAGCAGAATGGGAAGGCTTGCCAGTGCTGTCTGGTACGTAGCGTGCGTGCCTGCGGATGACTTGTTGCGACGCGGGCGGCGGGTGGGAATCGAGGGTCCCCCCAAGCCACTCAACGGCAGCATCGAGGGATCCGCCGGGGCTTGTTTAGCGTTGAGAATTTGGCAATGAGCTTCTTTGCTCCAGCGGGCTTGGTTGGTGGGCGTCGTCGAGTCGTGCACTGGGGGTCATGGGGAAGAGATCAGGGATCCCACGTCAACAAGCAACGCCAAGGGAGGCCGGGCTGGGTGGGAGAGGAGCCAGAGACGTACCGGATACCTCGACGACAGCCAAAGGCATCCCGGGAGGCGTCGGCCACAGGGCGCCCCTGTCGCGGAAGGGTGTCTACCCATGAGAGCCCTGACGTAAGGTACGTCAAGAGACAGCACCAGGGCGAGTGTGTGTGGAACTCAGAAACGAGACAAGAAACACTGGGAACGCAAGACGGTGAAGGAATTGAAACAGCCTTTGGAGACGGCGCTAGGGGGGGGGCCAGCAAGAGGCATGTCCATGGCCCATCAGAGGGCACGAGTGGAGGGTGACAAAGGGGCATTGACATCAGTCGTCCAGGGTGGCCTAGCATGGCAACCGACTGACGTTGTGGCCCCTCTCCAAGATGCCGCGGCGCTCTCACAGGGCTCCATAGCAGGCAAGGCCGGGCAAGGCCGCACGAACCTCAAAACCCTGAGAACCTTTGGCATCTCCGTCATCGTGCTCCAGAGTCGGGGTGGGACAGCGTCAGAGGAGCAGGGCACCATGCCTGAGGTGGTGTTGCAGTGATGCCATATCGCGCGCCGCGAGTCGGCTCTGCTTCGTTGATGAAAGCCTCCCCCCAGTAACAGTGCGTTCCCCTCTTTCTGTCGTCGCCTTTCCCCGTGCTTCGCTTGCACGCACACCTAGGTAGGTAGGTGCTGTAGGTACTGTAGGTAGGTAGCCCGCTGACCGTCGCGGCTCTTGGGCCCTCGTGGGGGACAATAGAGCACTGGCGACGGTTACATACATGGTGCTGCTCTCTGCTCATGGGGTAGCATCCGACGAGTGCGGACAATGCAATGAATGACCCAATGCTGGACCATGCCGTAGCGTCAATACCAATCCAGCACATGCTAGTGGTGGTTGAGTGCCTGCCGGTTCTTTTGCTCGCGTATTCCGACAGTGTCCAGGGGCAGTTCAACAGACTGTGCGGCCGGCCTTGGGATAAGGTCTTTTTTTTTGTTGACGGCAATCTACAGTAAGCAATATTATTTCTTTCTGCCGCTGGCGCTGGCGCTGGAGGATGCTGGATTGAACGCTGCGAGATGGCTGTTTTGGCGTGCTTGGCTTCGCCCTGTGCTCGATTTCGCCCCATCGTGGGACCTTTCGCTAGCTCGACGCCGCCTCCACTTCGGGGAACGGCTTCTGAGATCCAAAATGCCCCTTTGGGAGGGGCGTGTTGGGGTCAGGGTGGTCGTGTGTGTGTGTGAGTGCGAGCGTGAGTGAGTGAGTGTGTGTGCGTGTGTGCCTGTTGTTGGTGTGTTTTGTTTTGTGTGTGAGCACAGAAACTGAATTGGGATTTATCGGCGTCAGGAGCCGCCGGGCTACCTAAGTTGAGTATTCGCACTGTATCAGACTGTATTCAACCACACACCTACCCGCGACTTGGACTCGTCTCCTCTGCTCTTACAAACTTACGCACTGTACGGGGAGCCAGAACACTCCACGTACCTACTACGTAGGTAGGTAGGAAGGTAGTTCCTTCCTACCTAGGTATCTAATTAATTGCACGCTCCTTTCAACTCCTCGCCATTCTCAGTCACATTCATCCTCACCACCGCAACTCGATTCATGCGTGTGAAATGTTATCCCTCTGCATGACAGCTACTGCTGCTGCTACTGCATCTCTACCCTTTTCGACCCTTCTCCTTCCCTTGCCTGGCCTCGTCAACGCCTGAGGCCTCAATGCACCGCAGGTGTCCGCTTGGCCCGCCCGTTCGCTGACCCGATGATGGGAGTGGCGCCCAAGCTAGACATGGGTTCCCGCTGTTGCAGCCAGTCGAAGACGGAGCACGCCCTCCTCTTCACCTCGATCCGCCACGGGAATAAGAATCTGTTGCCTCAGGCCGCAAAGCTGATGCGACCCAGCATGGGAAACCCAAAAGGCCAGCATGGGACATGGGACATGGGATATGGGGGCCGCGACATGGGCCGGCGGCACCAGCTTCAGCACCCGGTCCAGTAACCACAGACCGCCCCCGAGTTTTCGACGCCGGCCAATTCGCTCCATCCGAGCCTTGACACGTAGTCTGCCCACTCACTCAATCTTGATCGCTCACTCAATCGCCTCTCCTATGTCGGCGGGATGCTAGCAGCCTCCCAAGGTGTCCAAGCCTTGCGCGGCGCTTTTACCTTTGAGAGTAACTAGCTCGCGGGGGGGGTAGTTCGATTTGCGCCCTCCTGTTCGAAGAAGGATGGAACGTGGTAATGGAAAACACAAGCTAATACTTGGCTCATCAATGGCCAGCAAGGGCTGTACTATGTACAGGCTTTCAACCCAGGAATCTGCCGCTCATCATCACGCGTTCGACGCCACCCAGAGCGGCCCGAATTCGAAGCAAAGGCGCCGACATGGACTATTCACGGCCGCGACCCTGACTGAGTTTCACGGTTGCCCTTTTCACACGTTCTGACGACATTGGGCTCACGAGGTGCCATTGATGGTGGAAGCCAGCACACCAAAAACGAACACGATGTCCCCGTTCTGGGTTTACACTTTCTTACCACACCACCTTGGCCGACGAAGACGTCAGGAGCAAGTTCTCTCAAGGAGGTCTCCACGTTTCCTGGCTGCAATTGTCTGTTGACCCCGTTGTGGCAAGTTGTCAATGCCTGATACGGATTCCGGCCGAGGCTGGAAGAAGTTTGCGCCTATTCTGATTTCTTCGCCGGCATGGACCAAAGTGCCCGACTAATCCCGATTCGAGGACCGGAGGCCGAAAAGGGATGCGTGAAACACGCACCTGCAAGGGTCCCCGGGAGCCTTTTGATTGTGGTTATCTCTCAGATCTCTCTCGATCCTCAGGACACCCGGCACTCAAATCTATACCTTAGCAGCGATGCCGAAGTTATCACAGCCCAGCGCTACTTTCATGGCGTCGATCCGGCTTTTGAACGCACGAAATGGGGCAGCGCGTTACGGAGTATGGGTCTCTTAACAAGCTCGGCTTTCTTGGAGCTGTGCAATGCCAAGCTCCATTCGACAACCGGCGAAACGGTGTTGCTTTACGTAACGTTGCTTGAGCTTCGCAACTATGGAATCAAGCCTGGTGTTGTCTGCTACTAGTTTGCTGGACAAGATACCCGAGATTGTCGATATGTCGATCACGACGTGCTCCCGGCAGATGCAGGCATACCGCATGAACATGTGCAATATCACAATCATGCAACGAGGTTGCATGCCCAAGTCTTCTAGAAGCTGGGTATGTCCGAAGAACAAGTCCTGTCAAGACAGACGACCAAACGAGTCACGGAGCTTTCAAAAACTCTCAAATCTCTCTTGGAAAATTGAAAGGATCACAAGTATGGGCGATGTGGGTTCGGCAGGCAGATTGACAGGGCCACTAGGCCAGTCAGAGCTCGATTCAACGACAAGGGTGCGTCTCAGAATCGACCAGCATTCCCCAGCCCGCCTCAGCATGCCCCAGGACACCAAAGGCGACGAGTGCAACCTCAACGGCAGACGACCCGAATCTGCCTGTCTCTTGTCTGCCATTACAGCCAAGCTTTCTCTTTCATTGGACTTTGTTTCATTGAGCCTCATCTCGCCTTCAAGATTAGCATGTGGGCTTTGGAGAAATTACAGCGAAAGAAGAGCCGGAGGCTCAGGTTTGAGCTTGTTCTCATCTTTCCTGGGGCGTTTCCCCAGAGTTCACCGGCTGGCTGGTGATGCGATCACGCCCCAGTTGCCGCTACACAGTGATGCTTGAGCCTTGAGTCGAGCTACTCGAGATGAACTCCTCCCACTGGGCTTGACATGCTTGACAGACCAAGTCGATTCAAGTCATCCGACAGGTTTCGGGGCCACCGAAGGACAACACCTGATCCAAAGAGGCCTGCCTGCACTCGGGACGACCGCCTTGCTTAGGAGAAGAAGCTCAACAGTATGAAAAGGAATACTCCGTACACCAGTCACGACTCATATCAGAGCCCTATCAGTCACGGTTACAGGCATAGGCGCCTCCGTCATTGGCCACTGCCAGTCTAGGACTTTTGCAAAGGAGAAAACAGTCGACCGACTGCTCACACCACCAACCCGGTCAGATTCAGATCGTCACTAGACGCAGCCGCATTCAGATACAGTCACGTTGAAATGAGATTGAGACACCCTTGAAGTGCGATCTGGTGCTCCTGGTCGGTCTCAGAACCGTTGGAAACGAACCTGACACTAAAACGCACGGAAAGGCCGACCATGATGAGCGATGCCGGCGCATCTGCCCCCCAGGTTCCTACATGTAGATCATACTGTGTTGGTTCGGTATCGACCCGTCGTGCTGGCGAAGGATCCCGACAGCACAGGAGCTCAGTCCACAGAACACGTGCTACGAAGTCCAAGGCGGCGATGATCTTCATGATTCACGTTGTGCGAACCGTTCTGCCGGGTAAGAACTATGATAGACGTCTGAGCAGGACGATATGGGCCGCATAGGATGGTTGAGTTTGATAAAGACATCCGACTTCCCCAGCATTTTTTCCCACTGACGACCAACGCCAAGACCATGCCCCGGTCTTTCCTATCTCGCATCAATTTAACCTGCTTTCATAGTGATCTCTTGGAGGAAAAGGCTGGCATGCCCGATCCCGCAGTGCCCACCGCGAGCTCACAACAAGCACCCTTGTCTGCCGGCGAAAAGACAGGAGGGGAGGCGAATGACGTCAAGGCAAGGGGTCGTCGGAGGTCAGAGTCAGGCACAATTCGAGAGAGAGAGACGGTCTGCGGCGGAAGACACAATCTCAGCCCAACATTCGCCTCCGGTGCCTCTCGGCCGGTGCGTACGGAGTAAACGCACGCCAGGCGCCGTGGCGGGCAAGTACCTACAGCAGCGGTTACACTGGACACTAGGGCGGGGCCTGCGGGAGCCGGCGCATGTTTGGCGTGCGACTAGCAGCCCGGGAGGTAGAAAAGCCGACGCCACGGGGAGAAGGAAGCACAACTCGGTGCACAAGGCGAAGACAAAGAAGCCGCTCAGAGTCCTCGAGACGCACGGGGTAGGCAAGCAGGCAAAGGTTGGCGGGCAAGGCGAGTGGAGCAGTCAACCAAGAGAGATATGGATGGAGATGGCAGTGAACGTTTTCGGCATCCCGATAGCGGGTCATCAAACAGGTCCCTGAAGACCCCCCCGGTGGGCTTGTTACCCCATCCGTCTGAGCCGCCAGGGACTCGAGTGCCTACCAATTCATGTTGGCTCTGCTGACGCGGCAATTGGGGGCATTGCTCAGCCAGAGCGACGAGGTTCCGGTTCGCAGAACTAGACGACGAGAAGTCAGTGCGCCCTCTGGATGCGGGCTGGTTCAAGGAGTTGGTGAGGCCATGGCCAGTCGGGTGTCTGTCCGCCAGGCATTTCGCTATCGGAAGCTCCTCCTACCGAACCTTACCTCGCGAACGAGGGAGCGAGCGGCACCGCGGCCATGGCAAAGGGGTTCCAAGAAGTCGGGTTCAAGGCATTGCGAGGACGGGGTACTCCGTACATACCTACGCAAGAGGCGAGTCAAGGATGTGGTACAAAAGATCATCAGGGGAGGCAGCAGCAAGCAAGCGCACCCGGCAAGGTGACGAGGAGATTAGGCCGAACAGCAAATGTTTCGCCGAGGCAGCAGAAATCACCAAAGAGACTCTAGCATGTTTGTCGGCAATCGTTGCATCGAGCAGCGGTAGCGGTAGCGATAGCGGTACCTAGCGGTATGGTTGGGAAACGGATGTTTAGTGGCTGTCTGTTGACAAGATGGAAAAAAGCAAGCATGCTGCCGGCAGAAGCATGGTTGCGCAGGGCGATCGAGGCGGCTTGCCTTACATCCAGGGCGCTATCCGAGCAGGGACAGCGACAGCAGGCAGGCGGGCGGGCAGGCAGGCAGGCAGGCAGGAGAAGGAGAGGACCCTGATGCGCGATTCCCGTCAGGGACTAGGGGTTGAGGCCAAGAGACGGTTCATCTGGTGCGCTCTGGCTCTGGCTGGGTTTACATGTCACAAACCGAGGCTCTCCGTTGAGCCGGAGCAGTTCGGAGAGAGAGCTCGTTGGAGTTGGACATTTCTGTCTGTCTGTGCCAGTCACCCACCCAGTCACCTACCCTCTCTGTCTCCCCCATTCGGTACTTGTCCTGATCCCTGCGCGCTTCCCGCTCGTCTCGCCTGGCTGTTGTGCTGTCTCAGATGCGAAGGCGCGCTACCGACTCAGTGCCGAAGGAGGAGGGGGGAGGGGGGGTTCCACTGCTGCCCCCATTGTATACCCCGGCGCTCTTGACGAGAAGAGCAGGAGAATCATCAGTCATTTGGGCATGTCAGCGAGCGACAGACGTGGAGCAACTGGGGTCACTGTTCATTGCCTTGCTGGGCCAGCCAGACAGACAGGCGGACAGACATGTCTCGAGTCGTGCGAACCGCAATCTGCGCTCACAACGTCACCTCAGCGGTCGTCTACTGTACCAAGCACCAACACACATGTCCAGGACAGTAGCACATGCTTGGCCACCTAACTAACCCAGGGGGTCTTGTCAAGGCGTTGCCTGTCGTCCAAACTAACAAGACGTGGCTTGACGGGCGCGTCAATTGACCCGCGATGTCGCCGAGACATGCAAAACGCTCTGCTGCTCTTTAGCTTTCCCGGAACGCCTTGTTCCAATTTCGTCTTGCTGTCGACTCGATATGGGATTCCAGTGATTCCCATCCCTGTCTGGGCAGCCAGGAAGAGTAATTACTCTATTTCGCCTGCTCCGCACCCTGCCACCATTCAATGCCAATCAAGGAGGACTATCCGTATTGCAGTGCAGGCTGTACGGATACAGTATCAGCCAACTTGTCACCAGGGCTTCAATGATGCGGAATCTTCCGCCGGGTACGGAGTACAGAGAGTACTGTGCCCCGAGGGACGTGGGCTGCTTCCATCCCAGAGCGTCGGGTCACGACAGAGATGCCCAGTCTCACGGATGATGCCGTGGCGGCGCCGGATCGATAAGTGAGTCTCTCCTCCGCGGCGGCAGCAGCAGCAGCGGCGGCAGCAGAGTTCTCTCTTTGTCCGTGATGCTTGCTGTTGGCCCTACTGTACGGAGTACCATCTACCTACCACCTGCATCCGTCCTTGCACCGCTCGACCGGCGCGTCGAGAGGGGGGTAGGCTTTGCGTCATGGAGCATAAAGGTTGGTGTTTACTCGTCACTCCTGGAATCCTGGCTGGGCTGGCTTGCAAGCGTTCCTCGCCATCCATCCATCCTATGGATGGGATGGGATGGGATGGGGGTGCGCGCTGTTTTCACCAAACCTTTGGTCAGGAATGTCTGCAGCGTCATCGATCGACAAGGCTACCGGGGAAGGCCAGGAGGATCCAAGGCTGTGCTCTCTCACTGTGCTGTGCTGTGTTGTCATGTCTTACAGTATTGTTTTCTCCTTGCGCCTCGTATATTCTCAACATCGACGTCGTTTATCGCTTACCAGTGTGTAAGCATTGCATCACAGGCGGCACCTTGGATAGCTTGTGCCTCGGGTTGCCGCGGGGGAGAGGTCATGGTCTCAAGCTTGTTTTCTCGTCCCAAACCAAAGCCGTCGCAGCTCGCAGGAGCACACCACTCCTCCATGCGGCTAAGTTACTCTGCTCCGCGTTTTGCATCGCGCAAGACCAGCGCTTCTTGGCAGCATCGCAATGCCCGTCGTCGCCCACCGACTTCAGTTGCAAGACTCGACTGTACCGTAGCCGTCGTGGCTGACTGTCTGGGAGAAGCGCCGAGACATGACGGTGTCTGGGATGGCAGGGCAGGCAGGGAGAGACACAGCACAATCGCACACAGCCAGCCTCGAGGCTGCTCTGAGATGTTGTGACGTAGATGGCACGGCGGCTGAGGCGGCTGTTTCCCCCGTCGAGTCTACTTGCGACAGTCTGACAGTCTGACAGACGCTCTGCCTGCCACAAGCTCTCCAAGGTTGTCGAGGTGGAAGTCTAGGGTAGGTTCCATGGACGCTTGGCTACCCATTGCTGCAACATCACCAAGAGTTGAGGCTGTTGGCAAACAGCAGAAGTCCGAGATGCGGCCGAGATGAGGTTGCCTGCAGTCCTCTGCCTCAGTTGAGGCGACGAACCGATGCCACGCTGGGCTTAGTCTTCTCAGCTGCAACGCCTCAACTCAAGTTGAACTCTTTCAACAGCATTCCTCGACGAGGCGGCACGGAAACATGATCCGCGTGTACAAGGAACACCCTCGCAGCCAACTTTCAAACCGCAGCATCCTCCAGAAGGGCGGCAGTTCGCCTCATAATTTACAAGTGCCGTTTGATCAGCCCATTCTCATCACGTTTCTGACAGACCCTTTTCACCTTCCTATATACCCCAGACCGTTCTCGACTCTTTCTGGCGCACAGAGCAAAAGGTATCATGGGGATTGCAACTCTAGCTAGGGCAATCGGCTACCCTATTCCCGCTGCAGGGGAAAAGAAAAAGGCATACGACTCTGATCGGAGACCTCCGGAGTGTCGTCTCACCATCGAAAGTCGGCCCCGTGAAAGACGGAGGATAATCAACGGGGGGGCGCTCGGTAAGGCGAAGAGCTCTTTAAATAACTGCGAGTGCGACGGTGTCATCGTGCGAAGTCATCGTGCGAAGACGGCACCCCCCCTTGTCCCGTTGTGCTAGCACAAGGTCTAGAAGCTGGGGCTACGCCTTCGAAACACTACGATCCGACACAAGTAGCGACGGGGCTAGCAAAAGGACCAGAGGCACAATGCTCAGAAGGGCATAGCTACCGATGGGGATGGGGACGGGGCAGAAACTCTACACGCGAGGTTGCCCGACAAACAAGCCCTACCGAGGTTCAAGGCTGAGGCTGAGGCTGAGGTCGAGAACGTCTTTGAGAAACTATCACCATTCAGATTAAGCTACCGTAGGTAAGGTAGGTGGACTGATCCCCCATCTGACTTCTAGATGGCCTCTCTTCCGAAAAGCGCTTCCGACCAAATCTAACCCCCCTAGCTAAAGCCACAAAACTAACCTCCTAGAAACCTGGCATCGTACGAGTTCCCCCCATTCCCTCCAAATCCTCATCTCCCAAGAACCACTGAGACGGGAGTAAAAAAACTGCAGGAGCAACAAAAGAGGGCCGAGCTGGACAGGCCCCGGCTCCCCAACAGTCTTTAGGGCGGAGACTGCGCTGGAAGATAATGTACATCGAAGAAAGCCTGTGAGTGACAAGGGAAGGATCTCAACAGAACAGAGAAGGCGTCTATGCGCGTGTTGTTGAAGGTAAAATAGACAGGTAGACATTAACCGACGGGTCATGACCTCGTGAAGTGAAGACGACAGAGATAAAGGAAACAAGAAAAAGGATGCGAGAGAAGGTGAGCCTCGCGAGGCCGGGGGCGACAAGAGTCGTCGTAGTTTTTTGCGGTGCCCTCTCCAGAAATCCAGCCGAAGTAGGGGTATAGTTTCGAGTTGGAGTCTTGGACCACTTGTCTTTCAAGTCAAATAAGGCCTTTGTGCTCGCTGGGATCTTGGTCTTAGATCCCCCTTTCAGAAAATAGCATGGACCTCCCTGGTCCGATATTCCATACACCTTTCCAAAACGCCAAAAGTATCAAACCCGACATGCATGCAACTTGCTAAAACGACGATATCCTCCAAAGATTGGAGGCTTTTTCTTCTTCTTCACACGCGAGGTGCACCGCTTCGGCCCTGGCCCAGAGACTCGAGAAGCTCGTGAGGCGGAATCCGCTGCATTCCGCTTCCTCGATCGTACATGGACGTCGGCGCCGGAGCGTAGCCCTCGCGCTTCTTGCGAATGCGGTCGAGGATGATGCCCGCCAGAACCAGGAAGAGCATCAGGCCGAGCGCAATGGCAAGACCGATGAGGATGATAAAGACCAGAGGCATGTGGCTCTCTAGAGACAAGGTTAGAAATGTTCAAATAATCGGTGATATACTAAACGTACCTTCAGAGAAGAAGTTATCTCTCTGTGAAAAGATGCCGGCAATGGTTCCCGGAGAGTTGCCAGCCTTCATGGTCAGCGCATAGGGCTGATAGGTCGTGCCGTTGAAGAGGGCCGCCGAGGCCACCCCAAAGTCGGGGATGTCGATCGAGCCCGTCAACATCAAGACCTGCTTCTTGTCCAGGAAGTCGCTCTGCTCGTGCTCCTCAGTCACGGTGAAGACCTGGAGGCCACGGATGATGGTGTCTGAAGACAGGGATGGCTTGACAGTGTGCCACTTCTCGCCATCGTACTTCATGATGAAGACGGACCCATCGTCGAGGGAAGTACCCGCCACCCAGAGCTGATCGTAATCGCTCGACGCAGGAGAAAGAACCACGACAGGCCCAGGGAGGTCATCGGCGCCAGGGAAGCTGGTCCATTTCTCCTTCTTGGCGTCCCAGCTTGCGAGGAAGCGTGGGTCAGACCCGTTGCCGCGAAGATCGCCGCCGGCAATCAACTGGTTCTTGCTAACCCAGAGAAGACTGTAAACAGTCCCCTCGAGTTCACTGCCCGGACGGTTCCACTGACCAGAGTCCACGTTGTATGTGCAGACGCCGGGGCATTCAAGGGCACCGGCATTTTCGAAAGAACCGCCAATGTATACATCAGAAGAACCGGGGCGGACGGCAATGGCCGCTACAGTGCTATTGGCCCCTGATACTGACGGCGGTTGGTTGGTGAAGCTCTTGGACGTCAAGTCGTACGAGATGAGGCCCTTGACATCCGTCTCATCAATGGTGCCGCTGATATCGCCACCAGCAAATAGCACGCCGCTGCGGACGGCGAGGGCGACAAAGGTAGACTCGCTTGAAATGCCGGAGCCAAGTCCCAGCATGGAATCATCCTCAAGGAGAACAATGTTCTCGATCTCCTTGCCGTCTGACGACTCGGTCGTGAAGTGGCCAGCAAGGACGGTGATGTTGTAATCGTCCTCGTCATAAAATAGGCCAGTCATCACACCGGTCGTATCATTCTTCATCGCAGTGACATCTCGGCGAGTCAACGTGTCCGACGAGTTCGATGACGAAGACGCGGATCGAATCTTCAATGGGAACTGGCCTAGACCTTCATTCGAAAGGGTAGCTGCACCGTTGATGCCGAGCTGGGCAGACGACAAGGAGCCAGCATAGAGTGATCCGCCCATTGGAAGGTCCAGAATGGCAGCTGTAAGCGAGCCGGTGAAGCCGGGGTAATCACCATCGAGATTTTGGAGCCAGGTGCCTGTAGAAGCAACCCAGATGGCGAAGCCATCGACTGAAACAGCATCGTAATCATCAAAGGCATTGCACGAAGAAAAGGATCCGGTAAAAGACATAACCACCTCCGGGGTATCCTTTGTGATGTTGATAGTCAGTGGCACAGCATGATCGACGGGCCCGTTGAGACCAGCGCCGAGAGCACTCCATTTGTCCTCCTTGGTGTCGTACACGGCCACGTTGTCCAAGCCCTTCACTGGCCCGGTCTGAGTGTTTGAGAAATCTCCACCAACGTAGAGCTGCGTGTCGTTGAGGTACATGGCGAAAACTTCTCCGTTGAGGCCGCCGCCGGGTTCCTTGACGTCGTCGTTCTCGATGATGGCGAGGATGTTGTCGTGGTCCTTGGACGTGAAGTTGCCGCCAACATATGTGATGTTATCATCAGTGATTAGAGTTGTGACACCAGAGGCCCTGTCAAAGCTGGCGCCGAGCTTGTTAATCGGCGAGTCCGTGAGAGTCGATGTGTTGACGACGGCCTCTTCGGGGTCGAAGTCGAACAAGCCGTTGAGGCCTCCAGTGGAGTTGATCAGAGCGAACCCAACCCTCTGTGCGACGATGGTAAGGGCGTCAACGTCTTGGCCAGCAAGGGGGCGAATGGTGACGGAGGGTTTGAATGAATCCGAGTTCTTCTCGATGTATCCGAAGTAGATCTGATCGTACTTGTCGAAATTGTTCGTCTGATATAGCTCCGTGGTGAAATTAGACTCCTTGTCAGATCCAGTAGACATGATTCCGGTGATGTTAACACGGCCTCTGTTCAGGCAGGATCCATCAGCTTGGCAACCTGGAGTGTACATGTTGACCGAGTAGTTGCCGGATTCTTCGATGTTGGGATAGAACGTGACCGAGACTTTGTCCGGGTCGTAGTCGCGGCCCAGTTCTGCCTCAAGGTAGTCGGAGCTGCTTTCAAGAGACGGGGCAACCTTCCAGGGGCCCGTATGAGTTGCCGAAGCTGGGAACTGAATTCCTCCACATGTCGGCTCATTGAAGGCACTAATAGCATAGGCGTAAATGTCGTTTTGGAACAGCTCGATGCCTGTCAAACCACCGCCATTGCCATACCACTCAGAAATGGCGATACGGAACTTGTTCATGCCGACTCTGTTGACAAAAGTAAAATCCTGGAATCCATCGTCGTCGCGAAGGGGGCACTCGCTCGTGCAGGTCACGTTGTTGCCGCTCTCAGGATCGACATATGTCAGGTTCATGATGCCGTCGATGGGGTAGGCGAGGAATCGGAATGTCTTGGTGCCGTGGTCGCCCCGGGCGTTTCGAAGCCTGAGCTTCGTGGGCGCAAATCCGAAAGAAAAGTCGGCTTCCCAGTAGCCGGGCGAGTTGTTCTGTAGCAACCAGGAACTGGACGAAGTCCCAGGGCAAGCGATATCCTTGGGGTCGGTCCCGGAGGCACCGCCCTGGTCGCTGAGTTTTGCTGTTGAGAGATTGATGACCTGGGTGGTTGATGCGTTCGGTGTGCTGGAATTCCCTAGTCCCGTGAATGTGCCACCAAAAATGATGTGCCCGTTAGAGGCCTTGGTGATGGCCTTTACGGGGCCATTGAAACCGGCAAACGGCAAGTTGGTCCAGCCATCTGTGCCAACCCAAGCGATAGCGTTGGTAGAGTTGGCACCCTTGAAGTTACCACCCACATAGACCGTATCTCGCTCCTCATCGCACAATAGGGCGTTGACCTCGCCTTCGAGTCCGTCCAGAGGTGTGATTTCGGTCGTGTTTGGGTTGAAGAGCGCCACCGCATTCGATTGTGTGCCGTCCAAGCTCGTGAAATTACCACCTATTACCACACCCTGCATTACACCATTGCTGAGCTTAAACGTGCACATGGCCCGGATGGAGGCATCCGTAGCCACAATCGAGGCAAAAGCGCCGTTGGGCATCGGAGCCAGGAGCGACTCGCTCCCGTTGGCGCTGCGAGCGCGCTCATTCTGACCCTCATACTCGTAGAGAGAAATACCATCGAAGTCTCCAATAACGCCGATCCTACCCAGTTTCGAAAAGTCGAGATTCGGCGAGGGAACCGGATTGAAAGTAATGGCATGCGAGAATGGCGCCAGAGCTGCTAGAGCCACAAGGCTGGGACCCAGAATGGAGCCTAGCCCGTGGCTTTGGCGCGCCGATGGGCCACGCCGTTGAAAAGGCAATCGCATAACTACCTCCTGTCGCGGAATATCGAAAAGGCAAATCTCGTCGCTGGTTGCGATGTGTGTCCCGGCGCGGGAGGACCGGATCTTCTTGTTGTCGTCGGTGCTGACTTTGTTCGTGCATGCATCTCAGGTTCAACAGTGGGCCATCTCAAGGGGCGACGGTTCGCGTTTTTTTAGGTGGTGGTGCGCGGGATGGAGGCGAAAGCTGCTGGAACATGCGGGTTGTAAAAAAGATCCGAAAATCGAGAATCTCGTTCGTTCCAGTCGTCAAGATGGTCGAAATCGCAGTCGCCCGTCGAGAGGTCGTCGTTTGGCACGCAATCGCGGTCGAAATAGTGGGATGCAGGATCCAAGTTGGCTGCTGGCAGTGCAGCTCGCAGAGCACGTATGCGGGAAATTGCTTGCGATGGAGATGTCCGTCCTCGAGAACGTGCACTGGATTTCCAGAACCTTGCCACTAGCCTGACTCGGTTAGGCCCCTATTCTACTGCAAGCCGGTACCTGAAGTGACTGGATGTAAGATGACGACGAACCACGAGGAGGTGCCCATTCGTTGGCCAAGAGCGAAGGAAAAAGAAGTAATGGGAAAGGATTGTTCAAATCAACTTGCACATATGCATAGCCGCTGAGTTTGTGGTGTTGCCGTGGGACAGACAATTAAAAAAAAGAGAGTCGTACCTTTTTCACAAGGGAGGACAAGACGTATGACCGACCGGTGGTACGTATCGCGACCACGGGAGCGGGCCAGAGTTAGGGCGCCACCTTAATCAAGCTGCGACACCAATGAGCTTGGGAGGACCCTCCGAGAGTTTGATTGCCGGCGAGGCTCGTCGTCGTATCAAAGAGACTCGTCAGCGGCGACGGTCTATTGTGTGAACAATTCTGCCGTTATGCGGGGTGATGCCGCGATTTCGCGTTGATTTTTTGCGGTGTTGGTGAGGTATTCGAGGATAATGAGGGACAGGAAACACGTCTCCTGGTCGACCCAGCTTGGAATGAGAGGGCTGCAAAAGTTGGCCGGGAGTTTCGGGATCCTGCAGTTGGATGGCCTGGTCGTCACGACGTCTGTCGGGAGGCGGTGACGGGTCGAGATAATAGAGGCGAAGCAGTAATAACGAACGAGTGGGTGAGATAGCGAGTGACGGTCAGAGACGAAGCTCTCAGTGGGAAAAAAAAAAAAAAGAAGGTGTGCCAATTTGGCTTGGATGTGTGTTGTGTTGTCGAGTCGACGTGGGCGGGTACGTACGTACGTTAGTCACACAGCCCGGACAGGGAAATGCAAACAAGCAGAAAGGAAGGGAAGGGTCAAAGAGGGAAGGAAAAACGAATGACAGGTTTGTAAGGTAAGGATCCCCTCCGCTCGCGGCTAAGGATTCTCGCGAAAGGATGAGGTGAGAATTGGGAGCACGAGAGAAGAGGCGGGAGGTGGTTTGTCGTTGTCAAAGGGTCAGGGGATTTAGTGGAGCGCGCTGCAGCTCTCCTTCCCGCCGCAGACCTGCTTCTACTTAGGTAGGTACATACCTAGGTAGATACAGCGCAAACGAGAGACACGCGAATGCCTGCTAAAAGACCCGACCTTCTATCCGTAAGGAGTACGACGTCTCCTGTGCGGTGCATGATTAATTCGTTCGTGCTAAAGCCCAGCATCGCTTTTTTTCACCGATGAGCTGTTCCTCGTCATTCGTTCCCTGCCGTTGAATCCATGCTGGGGCTGCATACGATGACCCGCTCGCCGGGGTCTGGGCTCATTGGAGAAGCTGGACAATAACCCACCGGCAGCTTTTGGGAAGAAGCCATCTCTTAATTTTGTCACCTTGGTGGCGCGCTAAACTCAGGAGGTTGGAGGGGAAAGGCAGGGGGACTTCTTGGCCCCAGCATCACGTTGCACGCAGGGAAGGGAATTTTTTAGTAATTACTAAAAACCATTACTATTTTTACTCTATTCACAGTCCTTGTGTTTTTAAAATCGCTAATAAAGGCTTAGTATATAATTAGTCAGTAGATGAAACTCTACGCTTATTGGTGAAGATGTTATTTTAAATCTACGGGGAGTTATATGCATTAAAATTTCATTACTATTACTATAGTAATCGCTAAGTAATTGCCTTCCCTGGTTGCACGACACCTCGTTGGCTGTCTTGTCTCAGACATGGGCTCTGCGAGAATGTGAAATTGAGACGGAGCAAATGGTGATTAAGACAACGTGATTCTATACGGCATGTTCCTGGATATTTCTGCATGCATAGGCAGGCAATCTCGATCAATTGCATCGGTGCGAGCCATGATGAGGGAACTATCGACACATGCATCCCATAAAACCATTTGAGACCCAATTCATTTGCTAGTGTTACATATAACCACCAAGCGCATAAAACCGAACACAACTATCAACCGGCGAGACAAACGGCCGTCTGAAACCGCTCCAAGACCTTGTTGGCAGATCCCTTGCCTGGAACCCTGCTTGCTCGGGCTGTGTCGCAGCAACCACCAGATACCAGATTACGGGCCCGTCCCAGGCTGTGTCGCGGCCACAGCCCGCCAACGTGTCGCCCTTTGAATTGACTCAGGACGACGACGACGACGACGCATGATCGCCGTCGTTGGGGGGCACTCATGGATTTCTCTCCAGCGTGGCCCGGTCTGAATCCTCCCGCTGGAGGGATGGATCTTTGGGCTAGGCTCTGCTTTTAATAGATCTGACGGGATATACGGGAGTAAATGCGTACGTATTACCAGAATAGCATCACATGGGTCGTTGATACTATGCCATTTGAGGACTTGTCCATCTGAATCAGCCATGGTTTTCGAGTCTTTCCTGACTCGCTCATTCATTCATTCATTCATGCTGGTACGCTTGCGATAGCAATGCGAACCCGTACTTTTGGGTAACGTCAAGTAATTCGTTAGTGCACAATCCATTTCCCTCACTTCTTATCATGTGCCGCCCACTTCGTCTTGTACTCTCTCGGGCTCTCAAACTCGCTCGCCTTGCCAGACCACATGCCCTTTCGTTTCCGCTTAGCCTTGGCCTGCGCCTTTTCGTAGACCCCCTTCATCCCTCCAAACTCGGCCCCGGATTTTGCTTCATACGTCGTCGCCAGTCCCTGTTTGATCATCTCCAGGCCCACGTCCTTTCGGAGCAGGAACCGCCGCACATACACCGTCGCCACGACTCGCTCGTACTGGTCTCGCTTGTAGATGTAGGCTCGCACGTTGCGGTTGAGAGTGTAGTTGGTTAGCCAGTCGAGGGCTTCGGCTGCGAATGGCTGTGCTGGCTTTCCGAAGTGGGCGCCTTCGGGAGCGTCAACGCCGGCGATGCGAATGGGGATCTTTGAACAGGGATGTCAGTATTAACTCAGAGCCCATTATTGGATGCACATACCGTCCGGCCTCTCAACTCTTTGCGACTTTCCGGAACTTTTCTCAACCAGCCCCAACCGACCGCTCTCCCGCCGGGGGTGTGGAAGAAGTGAAAGTTGTCACCATCACCAACGCTCGTGACACGCCCAAAGAGACTCCTGTTGCGGAAGAAGTTGGGTCGGACATAGGCCGATCCGGGTATTCGGCGAAGGTAGTTTGCGTATAATTGCAGGGCGGCGAGGCCTGTGAGCGAGAAGAAGACTGTAGGCGCCCACTCTTTGGCGGCAGCAAAGGGATCCGGGTCAGGAGTGCCTAGCGGTTGCATCCATGACACGGCCTGTCGTTTCGTCTCATTGCCTTTGTCGGAACTCTGTGATCCGAAGGGCCATACCATTGTTGTATCGACCCGAGGGCCGTTGTGCTTGGTGTTGTATCAGAAAGACCGGCATGTATCGGCATGTCTGCTAGCTCGGACCCCAAAGGACCCTTGATTCTCAGTCCGCCAAGCTAATTGGGTGCCTCAGGCGAAAGCTTCCACCACCAAGTATTACCTTGGAAGGCTTCTCAGCCTGAGTCTTTTGTCATGATTTCAAACTTGATTGGCACATGGTATCGGTATCTGAAATTTTATAGTATCATTGGCTCATCCATACCTACATACTCCTGTTCGACCACCGTGTCTACTGTCCCATCACGCCCTCAGTGATAGATCACGTCTAGCTTCGCATCTATAACCATTGACACAGAACTCCACCTCTTCCTGCGCCAATGCTTAGTTTCCTTGCACCTTAAAGGTCCTGCCGCTTGCCGTCTTCCTCTCCTTCTCCTCGTTCTCGGGCCTGGCACGACGCAGCACTGAATCTTGTTAGCTCCAATGTCATAAACGGCCCAGTCAGGGGACTCACCTTGGAGAAAGTCGGCAGTTCGCTTGCGCATGCGAGAGTGAATGTAGGCTTTCGAGGCCTTGATATGGTAGTGGAAGTAATCACGGAAGGTCTGGATATGGGAAATAACATCGGCCATGCGTTGAGGTGTAAGGTGTCGGGGGAAGAGAACTGCGCCCTGGTTAGTCAATCCTTCCAACACCACACTTTTGATTAACATACCAAAGGTGACGTATCCCATGTCTCCAGAGTCGGTGTTTTGAATTCCAGGAACGCCCTGCAACTCGAGAGGGGCGTCGTTCCTGAAGAGGACCTGAGGAGCGTTCTGAATTGCTCTTCGTCGCGCGTCGACGAATTCTTGGATAAACACCTTGCCGAATACTCGATCCGTCTCCTCGCGGAAAACAGTGCTAAAGATGACGGTGACTCGGTCGTGGCTGGCCTTGACGTAGATGGCCTCCTCCTCTCGGTAGTGGATCGCCTTAACCTCGCCTCCCTCCTGCACGCCCTGGGGAGCCTCCTCAGATGTGAACTTGGACGCCTCCTCCTTCAGGGCGTAGTGCTCCTGGTAGGCCTGCTCGAATGGCGCAGCCATGGCATTGCGCTTCAGGAGAGCAAACTTGAGGGCTAGCGCATCACGTTCCTCTGGCCAACAATCAGCATTGAGCTCTCCGCAGTTCAGTAAAGTTGGTAGCTCTAACCCTTTGACTCTGGGATGTTCTCCAGGTCCACCAAGACGGAGAAGTCGAAGCCCGGCTCAACCGGTGCCACGTAGTCGCCATACTCTCGCTGGAGGACCTCCTCAGCTCCGTACTTGACGAGGTCCGGGAAGCATCTTATTTGGATCGAAAGAAGAATTTGGGTCTTGGTCTCGGGGGTCGAGATATGGAAAGTAACGCCGTCGAAGTCGCTGACCGTCTGGTCGATGGAAGCGGGAGGGGCACTGCCGTACGATCTATTAGCTTGCGTTGAAGAGGCTTTTAGGAGTGCGCATGCTTACCCCGAGAACCTCTCAGTCAGGACCGACTGAATCAGCACGTTCTGGTAGTCTAGGAGAAGCATCTTGTCTGAAAGGTCTGTTTGCGCTCCCCTGATTCTCGTCGTCCTGGGAGCTTAGGTAGGTGACGCCTGGTAGTGGGGCTTACGTGGTAGAGAGGCACGTCAAGCTCCCAGCCGCCCACGTGACTTGGAGCTCTGAGTGGAGCCGGTACGCTGCCTGTCCTTATCGATAAGAAAATTTCCCATCTCGAGTCGTGGGATGGAGGAAAGATTCTGGGCGATTTTGTAAGAGACATCGTCGGTAAAGGCCAATTCTGGTCGCAATCCAGCAAATATGGTCAAGTCATATCTGTGAGTTGAGCAAGATGCTTAAGCGACCTGGTCTAACATATTTTCGCACAGGAAATACGAACATGGCAAGTCCTTTGGCGTCGTCGCCTCGGCCACCTCGAACTTGGTATGGTCGTCCAAGGATCGAACGGGAACCGGCGCGGGACAGGCGATAGTCGCTGCGAACGAGGAAGTTCTTTGCTGGGATATAAAGAAGGGCGAAGTACTAAGCCGCTGGAGAGATGAGCGCTGTTCTGTGCCTGCGACGGCGATCGCGCAGAGCAAAGCCGACAAGGACGTCTTCGCGGTGGGTTATGAAGATGGCAGCATTCGACTCTGGGACAGCAAGATCGCTTCCGTCATTCTCAACTTTAACGGCCATAAATCCGCAATCACCAAGCTCGCTTTCGACAAGTCTGGCGTCAGACTCGCCAGCGGCTCCAAGGACACCGACATCATCATCTGGGATCTTGTCGCTGAGGTTGGCCAGTTCAAGCTGCGAGGACACAAGGACCAGGTGACGGGCCTCCGATTTGTCGAGCCAGAGTCTCAGGTTGAGGGCGAGGATGGCGCGCAAGCCATGGTCCTCGATGGGGAGGGAGGCTCGGAAGGCTTCCTCCTGACGACTGGAAAGGACTCTCTCATCAAGCTCTGGGATCTGTCGTCAAGGCATTGCATCGAGACACACATTTCTCAAACAAACGGCGAGTGCTGGGCGCTTGGACTATCTCCCGACTATAGCGGATGCATCACGGCTGGAAACGACGGCGAGATCAAGGTCTGGTCTCTGGACGCTGATGGCCTTGCGCTGAGCGCTCGCCAGGTGGACATGCCGGCCGCAGCCCAGTTCCTACAAGACCGAGGCACATTGCACCGACAAAGCAAAGACAGGGCGACCGAAGTCGTCTTCCACCCCAAGAAGGACTATTTTGCCGTCCACGGCTCAGAAAAGGCAGTGGACGTGTGGAGGATACGCTCAGAGGCCGAGATCAAAAAGGGGCTGGCTCGCAAGCGGAGAAGACGTCGCGAGAAGGCAAAGGACGCCAAAGCCGCCGAAGAAGAAGAAGTGATCGGGGATGACCAGCCAGTCGACGTCTCAAAAGCCGATGTCAGCGACGTCTTTGTCCAGTACGTTATTGTGCGGACAGGAGGCAAGGTCCGCTCAGTTGACTGGGCTGTACCAAGCGGACAGAAGGACCTTCACCTGCTAGTAGGGACCACAAACAATCTTCTCGAGTACTATAGCCTGTCTCCCAAGGACAAGAGCGAAAAGTCCAAGAAGGACGTCCCTGATTATTTGAGGGCGCTGTCCGTGGAGCTGCCCGGCCACCGAACAGACATTCGAGCCCTATCGCTCAGCTCTGACGATAGGATGCTGGCGTCGGCATCCAACGGCACCTTGAAGATCTGGAACATCAAAACGCAGAACTGCATTCGAACGTTCGAGTGTGGTTACGCTTTGTGCTGCTCGTTCCTCCCAGGAGACAAGGTGGTTGTGGTTGGTACCAAGAGTGGTGAATTACAGCTCTTCGACGTCGCTTCCGCGGCGCTCTTGGACAGCGTAGATGCCCACGAGGGTGCCATCTGGTCTCTCCACGTTCATCCTGACGGAAAATCTGTCGTTTCTGGAAGTGCCGACAAGTCGGCCAAGTTTTGGGATTTCAAGATCGTCCAAGAAGAGGTGCTCGGTACCCGGAGGACAACACCAAAGCTGAAGCTCCAGCACTCGAGGACTCTCAAGGTCTCGGACGACATCCTCAGCCTCAAGTTCTCGCCGGACGCGAGGCTGCTGGCGGTCGCGCTCCTGGACAACACGGTCAAGGTCTTCTTTGTCGACTCGCTCAAGCTGTACCTCAACCTCTACGGGCACAAGCTCCCCGTGCTGAGCATGGACATTTCGTACGACAGCAAGCTCATCGTGACGAGCTCGGCCGACAAGAACATCCGGATATGGGGCCTCGACTTTGGAGACTGCCACAAGGCCCTCTTTGGTCACCAGGACAGCATCCTCCAGATCGCGTTCGTGCCGCACAACTCGGACGGCAACGGGCACCACTTCTTCAGCAGCAGCAAGGACCGCACCATCCGGTACTGGGACGGCGACAAGTTTGAGCAGATCCAGCGCCTCGACGGGCACCACGGCGAGGTGTGGGCCATCGCCGTCGCCCGCAGCGGCAACTTTCTCGTCAGCGCCGGCCACGACAAGAGCATCCGCGTCTGGGACGAGACGGAGGAGCAGATCTTCCTCGAGGAGGAGCGCGAGAGGGAGATTGAGGAGCTGTACGAGAGCACCCTCACCACGTCGCTGGAGCGCGACCCGGACGCCCAGGACGAGAACAACGAGGTCGCCGCCGCGAGCAAGCAGACGACCGAGACCCTCATGGCCGGCGAGCGGATAGCCGAGGCCCTCGAGATGGGCATGGCCGACCTCGGCCTGCTCCGCGAGTACGAGGAGGCCAAGCTCAGCAACCCTCACGCGCAGCCCCCCCAGCGCAACCCCGTCTTCCTGGCGCTGGGCAACATCACGGCCGAGGCGTACGTCCTCTCCGTGCTCCAGCGCATCAAGGCCTCTGCGCTGCACGACGCCCTCCTGGTGCTCCCCTTCGCGTCGGTGCCCATCCTCTTCACATTCCTGGACCTGTTTGCCGCTCGGTCCATGAACATGCCCCTGACGTGCCGCATCCTCTTCTTCATGCTCAAGACGCACCACAAGCAGATCGTGGCGAGCCGCACCATGAAGACGATGCTCGACGGCATCCGCGTCAACCTCCGCGCGGCGCTCAAGCGCCAGAAGGACGAGATGGGCGTCAACATTGCCGCCCTCAAGGTGGTGGGCATGCAGATCCGCGACCGGAGCGTCAAGGATTACGTTGACGAGAACTGGGAGGAGGAGAATGACGAGAGGAGCGCCAAGAAGAGGGCATTTGTTCACGTTGCTTAATGTAGATGAAGTTCATGTAGAGAAAAGAGAGCAAAACCATAGATTTCAAGCACCGTCTATATATCCATTGTTTTTATATCCCGTCCTTTCAACACCAACGCCGACCGATACCCCAAAAACAAAAAAACACGTCTATCCGTCCCATGCTTCCTGATCTGCTGTACATGCTCCAAATTGACTTGGTAGACACTCGTCTACCGTTGATGAGGCCGCCACTTGGCGTTTCTCGAGACCTGCGAGCCGCCTCATATCAAGCATCGCCATTATCCATGTCCATCGGCTCCTCGTCTCCCGCATCGTCATTGTCTGTATCCACCAGCTCCTCGTCCTCTTCTAGTTCTGGTCCAGTTTGAGCCGCCTGTTCTGTCGCAATGCGAGTTTGTATGTCGTTAATGAGGACATGATAATGGTTTTCAATAAAAGATGTCTCATACTGGTCAGGAAAGTCCACCAAACCAGCAGGCATGTTTTCTCTCCTGACCTCCTCCTCTTCCCAGTCTAGGTGCAGGCTTTGACCAAGGCTTTCGTTGGAGAAGCCAATGGTCGCGAGGAGCATGTTGCAAAAGGGGCATTTCGGCGTGTAATCAGTACCAGTAACGCCCTTGAAGCAGCGGATGTGCAAAGGCTGTTGACAGCAGGGCATAATCATGGCCCGGAGGTGCAAAGGGATATCGGAATCGGGGTTGAGGGTGTCAAAGTCGAGGGCGCAGAGAGTGCAGCTTGGGGTCTTGCTTGCAGCGTACAAGGAGGAGACCTGGAGACTGGTAGCAAACCCCTCGGCAGCTTGTCGCTTGATGGCGGCATTGTGATGGCAAATAAGACGATTGCGCTCAAAGGCTGCCATAATTTGATTCTGTCGCATGGTGGCTCCGGTAATCAGACGCCGCGCCACGTTGGTGGTGAACGAAGTCGTGGCGTAATGAAGGAGCATGAGTATTTCCGGGGAAGCTGGCCGTTGGCAGGCGAGCGTGCTCCTCCAGTTTGTCTCATCTCTGCTGGTGTCGAGGCCGGGGCACAAAGCCGTGAGGAAGTGATTGTGCATGATGAGGTCGACGAACTCGGCCGTGATGCCAGGATCCATCGCGGGGTAGATGAAGAGTTGATTGGCGATAAACTGCCCAACCCGAAGCCTCATGGCGAAATCTCCATCATCGTATGGCTGATCGGGTACTTCCATCTCAATGGTTGGGCCAAATCGAGTGAGCTGGAGTGCAGCTGTGGTGATTTGGCCCTTCATGCGATCGTGTCTCCTTGGGCCCTCCTTGTGCATGTTTAACCAGAGCTGGTCTGGCATGTCGGCGAAGCGATCGTCGGCCCATAGAGAAGGGTCCTGGTCGGTGAAGGCATAGTAGAACCAATTGCGTGCGTCCCTGATTCTCACCTGGATGGCATCCTGGTTGCGGACCGCACGCGAGGCGTTGTGAGCCCAAGGACGAACTGTGCAGACACAGTCCGTATAACACGGGTATCTGACCGGACCCTCGACGCTCAAGGGGTGGTCTCGCATAATGTGATTCTTGTCCAGGGTGCAGTAAAGACCACGCTGGTGCATCCTCCAGGTCCCCTCGTCGAGAGGGGCGCCGAATATCTCTATCCGGAAGAAAGTGGACAGTTGGGCGATGACCTCGTTGGCGTATACGTCGGCCATGGCGGCGAGGATCTCTGGCGTCATGTTGGGGCTGTTGGCCATGTGAGTTTGGAAGGGCTCAGCAGCCAGGATGCAAGTGTCGTCCTGGGTGCAAACTGGGCATGGGATCTTGTACAGCTCGGTACGAATTGCCTGAGGGCACTGCAGACAGGCTGTCACGTCGGTCATGGCGCATCGGATCCAGCGTTCGTCCTTGTGTCGTACGTAGTGGTAACCTGGGTCGCCGGGTAGGCCTGACTGGAGTAGCTCCAAAGGGCCTAGTGTGTCTTCATGTTTCCAATGATGCCAAAAAGGCTGGAAGACATTGGTGGCTTGCCGTACAGGAGGGAAGGGCGCAGCCATACCCTGCTCCGGGCAGTAGAACCAGCGGATGACTTTGATACACATGATTGGTGAGGCTAATGAAAGAAGCCTTGAGTTTTGTTGATAGATGGTTGCGTGAAGGGAATGAATGGAAAGGAATGAATGTGATGTGTTGCTTGGTTAGCACATGGATGTGTTCTTCATGTCGACTTTATACATCGTGGTTGGCGGTCAGGAACAAGTCTGGTTCAGCCCAAGCAGTTGACTTGATCGACAATGAAAACGAGCCATTGCTGAATAGATTTGCCTGTATTCATTGATACTGTGAGCTGGTTCTTTGTAGGTTAAAATTAGCAGTCCCCGTGGATGGGAACACGGGCATGGTGGAGGATGCCAAAGCAGATGGGTTGAATAACGCAAAGACACCGAGATGAGGGGTTGAGAAGAGTACGCCACAGCGCCTTGATGAAATGAAAGAAGTCGAGCACCGAATTCAACAAAGGGTTGGATATTGAAAGAGCTAAAGCCTGAAAGGTGTACCACTTGGTAGGTAGCTGGAGGTCATGCTCGGTGTGTAGTTGCTTTGACGACTTGGGGAGTGGCTTTTTCTGGCTATAACGGCTTGATCACTTGATCAATGGGCCAAAAATAGCCAAAGGAAAAGAACGAGGACGTGGTATTGATGGATGGCATCAAATTCCATTAAGCTCCTTTGTAGATGTTGGGATAAAGAGGAAGCGGCGTGACCAGGGGAGGTGTGGTTGAGGGTTGTATGCGAAATGGCGCTAGTCCTAAAGCGGAATTTCCGTGATGACCTCGGAGGAGTGCCGACCGAGAAGCCATGACGAGCGATTGCCTCGATTAGCTTGAATCACATAGCCAGCAACAAATCTCCATACTCTCGAGTGCGAAGTCGGCGGGGAATGCCTCGGCAATATCTCTCGCAAAAGCTCATAGCCCCATCTCAAATCTTCAAAAAACCCCGCCTCTAATTTACCAAACCGGCGACTCGAGACACGGCGCCGACCTCCGAGGCGGAACCATCGGCTGAGACCTCCGAAGTCGCGGTGCCCTTACTCGTCGGGATATTTCACCCGCCAACACTCACCACCAGAGTTCAAGAGCTGCGAGGATTTCTACAATAGACATATCCCCCTTCAGTTTCATCCAACATGTTCGCCCTCAGACGCACAATGGCCAGTCTGGCACCCCAGGCGTCGTCGAGCCTGAAGCAGGCCGGCAAGGTCGTGTGTATTGGCCGCAACTTTGCGTATGTTGACCTCGTCACTCCTCGGGACTCGCGCTGACGATTGATACTCAGGGAGCACATTACTGAGCTCAACAACACCAAGCCCAAGCAGCCCTTCTTCTTCCTCAAGCCCTCTTCCTCCATTGTCCTCCCCGGTGAGGGCTCCGTGCTGCGGCCGAATGGCATCGACATGCACTATGAGGTTGAATTGGCTCTCATCATTGGCAAAGTGACTCGGGACCTCAAGGCCTCAGACACCCAGGGTGCTCTGGATGCCATCAAGGGTGCGTGTTTGTTTTTTCCAATTGGGTTACAAATAATTGCCTAACAAAATGTAGCTTACGCCGTGGCCATCGACATGACGGCCCGCAACGCCCAGAACGAGGCCAAGAAGAAGGGACTCCCCTGGGACATCGCCAAGGGCTTCGACACGTTCCTGCCCATGAGCAACATCATCCCCAAGACGTCCATCAAGAACCCCCAGGAGGTCGAGCTCTTCCTCAAGGTCAACGGCGAGGTCAAGCAGCAGGGCTCGACCAACCTGATGATCTACCAGATCCCCCGCATCCTGAGCGACATCTCCAAGGTCATGACCCTGCAGCCGGGAGACATTGTCCTCACCGGGACACCTGCGGGTGTTGGTCCAGCTGTGCCGGGGGATGTCATCCGTGCTGGTCTGAGGGTTGATGGTCAGGAGCTGGAGGAGGGCAACATTGAGATCCCCGTGGAGGAGTCGCCTAGCTCGTACACCTTTGCCGAGACTTAGACGGAGGGATATTGATGAGATGTACATATGAGAGAACATGACACCAAAATGTAGAATATAATGAGGCAGAGACATTCTTTCTGCAACTACTACCACCACAACATCAACGTCCGCCATACCCGTACACCTTTTCGTTCACCCTCTTAACCATGATCACTCTTGCACACTCACGTAATTCACTCCAGATTGGGATCCTTGATACTCCCCGGCTTAGGCGCCCAGTCAGCCAACGTACCACACTTGCCACAAGTCCTCTTATCCTCATCACCCTTGAAGTCCTGAACGGCAGCCTTGATCTGCGTCCCCAGATCAGTGCAGTGAAACGCAGCCTCGTGCACGACGGCGCCGCACGAGGCGCAGTACCAGCGCATGCGGTCGAGCGAGTCCTCCGGCCGGCGCTGCTCGAGCACGACGCCGACCGTGTTGGCGAAGCGGACGGGGTTGTGGGGGGTGTTTCCCGGGAGGAGGAACATGTCGCCCTCGCGGATGATGATGTCGCGGAACTGGCCTTCGTCGACTACCTTGAGCATCATGGCGCCCTTGTACTGGTAGAACCACTCGGGCGTCTGGTTGATGTGGTAGTCGGTCCTGGCGTTGGGGCCGCCGACGATCTGGGGGGTTGAGTCAGATAATGAGTTTGAGTGCTTTTTGGTGGTTGTCAGTTGTCATTTACCATGACGCTAAAGTCTTCATTGTAGACGCAGTAGTTATTGATGGGCGGCTGCAGAAGGTGAGAGTTTTCCTCGAGCCTTTTATTTGAGTCGAGTTGGTGAGTAAAGCGTCTGTATGTTGGTGAGTTGATCGGTGTTGACTCACCACTTGGGCAAGTTGATAGGCGGCGAGAGCATCTTTATCAGTATCACGAATACAAGTCAACTGTCGGCCAAATACGAGCTGATTGAGGGGTTCAAGTTTTTGTCAACTTGTCAATGTGCAAGTCGAGGTTGCGGATGTTACGGAGGAGATCAAGTGGTTGCTTAGAAAGTAGGCAGGTAGTAGCTAACAAATCATGACGCCTTAATAATACCTCAGGTTCAGCCTCCGAAACCTATCAATGGAATGGATGTCTCCCGTCCTATCTCCATGATTCCGAGTTCGATTTCCACTTCCACAGGCAGGCAGGGAGGGACCCATCCATCCATCCCGTCTTGATCAACCTGGTCACGGGCCTTGTGTTCCATGGATCCATTTGCTTCCCCCGCAGTGGGCGCTTCAGCGATAATCGCTTCCTACGGGGGTCGTCTGCAGGCCGCTCTAGAACAAGAGACGGTGGGTACTTGATATTTGGTGCAGAATGTGTGGTGTCTCAAGTACCTCTATCGCACCATCCAAATCCGGCAGATCACGTGCATCCACACCACCACCATCCAGCTCGGCCACGAGGAGAAGCTCCCTCCCTCCCTCCCTGTCGTGAACCTCTACCTGTGTACACCACCTTGAGCTTGCGCACGTTTGAGCTCGTTTCAAGCATCAGGTTGGTTACATATTTAATCACTGAACCCTCTATCAATCTGTATTTGTTCCTATTTCAACGACTACATCGATTCTCTCCAAGACCACGACGATCCTCACGATAACGAATACGCTCCCCACGACACCGAATACAATGGATCACAGCGCAATGGGCCACGGAGACATGGACCATGGCGATGGAGGCATGAAGGACATGTGCAGCATGAACGCAAGTTCCCATCCCACTCTCTCTGCCCATCCACTAGCTGACCTCGTCTCCAGATGCTCTTCACCTGGGACACCAAGAACCTCTGCATCGTCTTCCGACAATGGCACGTCCGCTCGACCTCTTCCCTCGTCTTCTCCCTCGTCGCCGTCATCCTCCTCGCCGCTGGCTACGAAGCCCTGCGCTCCCTCTCCCGCCGCTACGAAGAGGGCCTCGACAAGCGCGTCCGCGCCACACCCAGTAAGCCTCCCGCCCTCCCTTCGCATAGACTGCATATCACCTTCTCCCCTTTCCTGTGAGTGGCCTGGGGAGCCCAAGACCGAAACAAAAAATCATCTCCTTATGTGTGATATTTCTTGGGGAAAACGTGCCCATGCTAAGTCTTCCCGTGAGGTGATGAACCTGTTACTGAGTCGACTCCCATCCTTTCAGGGCAAAACCAGGGGCAGGCCGACCAGCGCGCCCATCTCATCAAGGCCGTCTTGTATGCCCTGCAGAACTTTTACGCCTTTATGCTCATGTAAGTCCATGTGATGAATGCACGGTGAACGACTTGTTAATGACCGGCAGGCTCGTCTTCATGACGTACAACGGCTGGGTCATGATCGCCGTGTCGCTGGGCGCCTTTATTGGATACGTCTTCTTTGGACATAGGACGTCGGCTACAAAGGACAACGCGTGCCACTGAAGAAGAGCTGGCTACCTACTCCAATAGACTTTCAACGGCAAGCGGTTGCAGCATAGGCATTGCGCATGTGGTCAAGGTAACTAGCTGTAGATGTTAGCAACGCTCTGCTAATTATGTTCATGATTTACTGAGAAGCCCTTCCAATTTATGGGAAATTTCTGCTTGCTCATCATCCCAACGTTGAACAGTTGCTTTCAGGGGAAATGAAGCCAGTTCGTGACAACTCCCCAAATCTTGTTCCAACCACTTAGGTACTCATTCCTTAGTCACAATGAAAACTCGTAAGTACCTAACCAAGCCGTTAAGTTCAACGCAACGAAACGGGGACGTTGGATATACTCTAAAAGTCTACTCGTCTGGGAGTGTATGCCGTCAACGACCCCCAGTCTATCTGCCGCCACTCCGCGTCCGTCTACATCTTGGCCGCCTCCCCATTCTCCTCCTTCCTCTCCTCCTTCTTCTCACTCAAGTCGCCCAGCTCATCAGCATGCGCAATGATGGCCTCATCACCATAACTATCATTGTGCTCCATCTCGGGCTCCTCGGCGTACGCGATCCTCGCCGCGTCCACGAGCATCCGCGCCGTCATCCCCCACACCTTGAACCTGCCCTCGGCTTCTTCCTCTTCCTCTAGTTTCTCGGCTAGATTTTCTTGAACGCTGCTGCTCCGTCGCGGCTTCGATACCGTCTGGTTGTTGACGGGCACGTAAAAGTTATGCACCCTCCAAGGAAAGTCCTTCCACGAGTGCCAGAACCCATCATACCAATGTCCCTGCGGGAGCGTCTCCCCAGGCGCAGGCGGCAGATCTCTCTGCTTGAGAAAGTTGTAAAAGGGCGCGCTAAAGACTGCGGCGACTTCCCGCGCGTCCAGCCTGGGTATCATGGTCTCCTCCACCGTGGGCGCTGGCTCGTCGGGCGTGCGCTGATCTGCGTGGAGGAATGCGACGCATGGCCGCACGACGAGGTGAGTCCGGGCAAGAGAGGGGGGGAGACAGCAGAGATGCTCGATGCGGAAGGGTTTGGGGAGTTTGTTGTCATCAATGGGGAGACCAATCTCCTCCCACGCTTCTCTTCGGGCGATCTGAACTACAAGGTTTTTCATGTCAATATAAAGTGCCACGGTGCAAGGTTCAGAAGTATCTTACATGGGGTCTCTTCGGTGTCGTCCGCCTTGCCGCCGGGGAACGCGGCGTGGCCTGAGAAGCTCCTCAGGCTCGCGGCGCGCATGGTGATGACGACGCGGAGGTCGCCCCGGCGGTCGGCGTACAGAAGGATCAGGACAGCCGCGCGCCTTCGGGCGGGGAGACGGTCCCATAGTGGAAACGCCGGTGGCTTGTATGCGCGGAAACGGGCGAGTGCCGCCTTGAAGTAGATGGTCAGCATTGTGATGAGATGGATTGTTCATGTGAAGCTGAGTACAGCAGAGAAGGGGATAGAGGAAACTCACCGTGGACATTGCGTTCAGAGGCGACATGGTTAGAGCATCATAGTAAAGCGACGCCTCTCCGTGGTTGATCAGCACCTCCTCCTGCTCCTCCCTCGCAGCCTCACGGATGCCGTCCTGTAGCGCCTCAACGACGTCAGCGTCGGTGACGCAGTGGCTGTCGGCGTATGTTGATTCCGGGATCTGGTTGATGGCGGCGGCTGCGGCTGCTGTGTCGTGGATCATGATGTTCTTAACCCGCTTCCTCTTTAGCCCTGAGTCTGTCTCCTCCGGTGAGGCTTCACTTTTGGGTGGATGCAAGCTGCAGAGATGGAGAGAGGTTGGATTTTGGTGACGGCCTCGATCGGGCAACGGCTCAGGCTCCGGCTTCTCCTGGCTGGCAGATCTGCGGGGGCGGGGCTCGGTACCTAGGCAGGTAGGGGAGCCAGCCGGCTGGGACCGAATCGGCGATTTGATTTATACCGAGATTTCATTGACTGAGACATTCAAGTTTACTGAGTGAGTTAACTATCTATCATGTGAATACGTGCAGTGCAGTACTACGTAGGTAGCATAGTAATGTCAAGCGTGGACAAGTATTGATCAATCCTCTAACTAGCAAACACATCCAGCTCTGAATCACCACCAGCAGATCTCATTACATGGAACCAATCCCTTCATAGCTATGAATAGATACTCGTGTGTACTGTACTGTACTGTACTGCGTACAGGTACGTGTGCTACCTGTAAACAAGATGGAAATATTTTAGGGGGAATCTCTCTCAAAAAATGTGACACTCGCGCCGCGCTCAAATGCAACCTTGTACTCAAGAAATTATCCTCCAACCGCCGTCACTCACTCACTCACTCACTCACTCACCGTCCAATCTCCTCCTCCGGGATCATCCTGATCTGGCTCCTCAGCTGCGTCCTCCTCCTCTCGCCCCGCGCCGCCTGGATCATCTTGGCCCCGTCCCGCGCGCTCGCAAACAGGTCCCTGACCTGCGAACCCGTCTTCACAAAGAGCCCGCTTTGCTCTGGACGCTCGAGCTGCCGTGGGAGGGACCGCGGTATCACCATCTCCGTCGAGGTGCGCTCCTCGCTCCTGCGTGCGAAAAAGTCCTTGATGACCTCCCTGACGCTGCCGTCGTCCCCGTCAATTTCCTCCTCGTCGTCGGTTTCGAAAATACTTCGAGGCGGCGAGATCATGCTCGCGGTATCCAACGACGGAGGGATCGAGGGAGAGTACGGCCCCTTTGTGGGGTAGTTGATGGCAGTGAGGGATGTTCGGCTGGAGCTGACAGACAGAGGAGAGTCCTTCTTTCGGGAGAATAGCGACTTGGCAGAAACGCTGAGGCGTCTGCTGAGCGACGACTGAGACTGTGACATCATGGAGGCACCCCCATAGATGGACTGTCGCTTGTCGTTGTTGGCCAGCCTGGTAGCGATCCGATGGTATTCGTCCGCAGTCTCAGTGTCACTAAAGTAGTTGTAAGATGGGCCTCCTTGCCAAGCCACGTCTTCGTCGAAGGGGTCGTCATGGTCGTCATGGTCATGGTCATGGTCAGCATCATGGTCTTCATGGCCGTCATGGTCGTCGAGGTCGGGGACAGTCTCCAAAGGCGTTGTTGCAGTGCTGAAGCGTCTCGTCTTGGGAAGATGTAATGAAACAGAGCGATTGAGGGTCTTGGGCGACGCCGGCGCCGCGGAGCTCTGGGTGCTCATCATGCTATCGCAGTCCGGCTCCAATGGGGGCATGCTGCTGTCAGAGGACCTTGGCTGGTAGTCTTCGTGTTCTGCAGGCTCCACGTCGAATATGGGCTCGTCTAATGACAGGCTGTAGCCACTGGATGAATCGTCTGGGATTGACTTGGGCGAGAGAGCGGGAGAGAAGCTGCTTCGTAAGGGAGGCGCCGACCAGTCGATACCCCCTCCAACATCATGGCCCGTCAGTTGCTGAATCTTTTGAGAGGTCCGGCGTTCGCGTAGAGTGGTGGCGCCAGACACACTCATGCGTGAGGCTCGTCGCCGTGATAGAGCCAGAGGAACCACCACGGGAGGATGCTGAGGCAGCGCTTTGGGGTTGTTTCCAGGCCCCGTCGTCTTAGGAAAGGCGCTGAATCTCCGAGCCTGAGCAGGTTTGGCCCGTGATGAGTTCCTCGACGGGATCGGGGGCGGTGGCAGCGGCCTCGTCATGTAGAGGTAGGCATTTTCCGGGGGCAGCGTCAGTTCTATGCTGCTGATTGATCGTGGGTAGCTTTGCATGGTAAAACAGAGTATGCGATGGTTCTTTTCCGTGGGAATAGTGTATGTCGTCGTCCAGATCGAAAGGTCGGAGCGCTGGGGCCTCGCATAAAGGATATATTCAGCCTGCTTGCAACCCTCAATATGCGCCACAGCAGAGGACAATAGCAGGGCTGTTGATTGAAGCCCACGCAAGGGCGCGATCTCCTTTGTTCCCCCGTGGCCAAGTAGACTTCGAGTTGAACACCGCCACAACAAAGAACTATGCTTTCATTGACCAGGTGCCAGGATCGATCTTGTCGGTATTGATAAACGTGGTGGATGGATGGATGCTTATTGTTGGTGTCGTTCGGAAACCGTGACTCAAAGGTTGCGGTTGCGGTTGCGGTTGCGAGAGCGAGAGCGACAGAGGGCGAAAACCTCGCAGCAAATGCCCTTGAGTCACGAACTCGGTCTTTAAGAGTTTGCCCAAACATTGTGAGTTTAAGCCGTCATAGTCCGTCGGTGGCTACCAAGCCCGCGGAACCTGGATATTCCTTCATCTCCCCCCGGAGTCACCTGGGACCAAGCGGGTTGTGGCGGGAGGCTTGAGTCTAGGCTCGGCGAGACGAGCGACACATCGTCCAAGACAATGGACAGCATTCCAGTTGCCCGCGCCTGGGTGGGAGGGCTGAGCGAGAGGCACCCCGCAGAGAATGACAGGAATAGATGTCGCAGTCGTCGAGTCTCGGGGTCGATCTTTGTCGAGACGACGACATGTCGCCTCTCGGAGACGTGGGCAGAGACATCTGACAGGCGTGACACGTCTGTGCCCCCCTCACTGACAGACAGACAGACAAACATGAAGCCATCGTCGTTGGGAAACCCTGCGGCCACTGACGGCAAGCTGTCGACAGGCGAGCATTGGCTGCCGAGAGCCCCAACCACGCCATGTCGAGCATTCTAGCCTCTATCGCTTCTAGTGGCCACCGCAATTGTACGAGTCTTCCCAAAGCATCGACTCGCCTGGTAGAGTTCCGGTTCGCCCGACTCAGTTGACATGCCTTGGCTCTGCGGTTGACCGACATTTTCTTCCGGGAAAGGCAAGGCTGCCCAGAGACGCGGGACGACCCATCCGACATGGTCATCTCGAGCCCAGGGCGACAATTGCACCAGAAACCTTCCCAGAGACCCGGAATGCCCTCGTGGCAACTCAAGCCCTTGCCGCCCTGAGCCGTGAGCCCTGGTCCTGGCCCTGGCCCTGGCCCTGGCCCTGAGCTTCCCGAGCCCCAGTATGGAGGCCGCATCAGGAATGATCATGTCGACGTGGGGAGCAACATGGGCGAAAAGAAGATTCGCGACTTCGGCCAAACCTTGGCTCAAGATCAGTGACAAGTCTCATTAGATATCCCAATATATACACACACACACATATTTGCACCGGACGCCCGGATAGACCGCCGTTTAGTTGCCGTAGTCCCTTGACCGTGCCTGATAATGACGCCATTAATCCTCCTCGTCGTCCTTGCCTTGATAGTCCCCAAGAAGAATGTCGTCGATCCCGAGGCCGGTGGAGGAATTCCTGATCCACTCCGTCTCGACGCGGAAAAAGATCCACACCCATCGCCGGAACACCTCGAGAAACTCGATGAGGAATATCCCTCCCTCCAGGTCGCTGAACTTGTCCAGTCGGCTATTGAGTTTCATCGACCATGTACACCGCAGGATCAAATCCATGCCGATCACAAAGTAATAGAGGTTGGGTATCCTGAAGACCAGCCGGTCTCGCAGCCCAAACGGATGATGTGGTGATTCGCGTTCTCGCTTCGACGAGAAAAGGGTCATGTCCCAATCCTTGGTCACGTCCCAGTAGAAAGAGTAGAGTGAGTTGATAAGCACAGCGGCGATCCATGCCTTGTGGAGAACGGCCTTGGACTCTGGGTCATCCACAGATCTCTGCCAGGCGCTGGTTATCAACACAGGAAATGCCGACGAGTACTTGAGGGCGTTGGCCAGATGCTGACCGCCCCAACCTGTCGACTCCTTGTATGGTGCCCTTCGAACACGATAGTACTCAATCAAGCACTGTCGGAATCGAATCAAACTCGGCAGCCCCATGATGAGCGGCACAATCACCGTTCCTCCGCAGTTACGGTCGGGGCTCTTGGTCGATGAGCCCTCTGCTGAGAAGAACATGCACAACGTGACGAACAGGTCCCCAAAGACCTTGGCGTACGATGTCAGAACATCGGCCAGCAATATGTCGCCGAACTTGCCGTCCTGGGCTTCGGCTAGCCCACCAATGCTAACGCGCCGCAGGGTAGCCAAGAACCTCCTTCTCCCACCGCTAGGGAGGTTCCTGAGCGGAACGACGAACAGCACAACCAGGACAAAGAGGTACGACAGCGGCATCCAGCCGAAGGCAATGACGCGTTCGGGAATGCCCCATGTACACAGCCAGAACAGAGTTATCGACAGGCTGAACAATGCGGACAGAGCTATGGCGAGGCGATAGGTCGAGCCATGATGCGGAATGTGTTGCGGCGACGATCGGCCGGGATATCGAATAAGCTGCGGAACGTCGACATTGAAGAGGTATAGGCAGTGGAGGTTCAAGCCCCATCCCCAGACGGCTGCGACAAGTCAGATATCAGTCCCTGCCATCAACGATGCCACGGCGATGCTTACCCAAGGTTGCGATGAAGCCAACACGATATGGCAGAGGGAAAGTCAAGCTGAAGGAGTCAAGCCCCGAATCAACAGCGGGATCGCCATCCATTGAAGCGAACCGCCATCGGGCAAATAATACACGATAGAGTAGGAGGAGTAAGGAGCACTCGAGGAAGCGTCTGGGAAAGAGATTTCAAAAGAGTGACTGAGCAGCAAAGTTCATGAGGTCGTCGATTGCGACAATCCAACCTGTCCTCATGGAAGGTGAGATTGCAAGGGCGGGTCCTCGGGTCCTTTTTTTTCAGGGGTATGGACCGTGGAGGCATGAAGCTGCCACTTTACGCGGCAGCAACGACGTCAGCACCTTCCACTTCCACCTTTCCTATCGCGTCTTGGGCTCAGCTTAGCCACACCTTGTCAGCCAGCCACAGCCACATGTGGTTTTTGCGCCACAACCCCACGCAGCACTAACAAGATCCACCCATGCCCACGTTGCTCTAGGTTTGTCCCTTCCTGGCGATCATGGGAGGGTGAAGCGAACAACACGCACAGAACGAGACAGAGCCGGACCAGACCAGACCAGCCAAGGTGGAGACGGCCTCGATCAGGCTGGACGTTGAGTTGCCCGGCTGTACAGTACAGTAGCAGTAGGTACGTACTGCGTACATATGTACGCCTGCAGAGTCACTCGTCCGGTCTAAAACCTGGACGCTGATCTGCGGCGCTAATCTGCGAGTTGCAGCCGCACACCTCTCGTCACGCCGTCACGCCGTTGAAACAAGCCTGCATATCTCTCTCAACCCTAGCAGCTGCAACAGCGCTGCGCGGCGACTTGTCCAGAGACCAGAGACCCTAGTCCGGCCACAAGGCGCACCTCACCGCAGATCTAGGGGTTAAATCCGTGCCGATGCCATTCGCTAGCCCGGGTTCTTGGAACTGTGAGGAGTCGCGGAAAGGCAGCTCCCCTTGCCCCGGCAGACCGGGTCTCCACCGAGGTTAGCGGGAGAGAGACGTTGTCCCTTCTCCCTTTGCCGCCTGCCTGGCCTGGCCTGGATGGCTGGCTGGCTGCGACGTTACGTTATGGACTGATGGTCTGTTTGTCTACTAGGGACGGACTTGCTTGGAGATGATGGCTCTCGAGTTCGTGGGAGAAAACCGTGCCAAGATGGCCAAGATGGATCCTACTTTGGAAGCGGCAGGAGTTGAGAGGATGCCGCCGATACAGAGCCGTTTATGCATCCCAGATCCCACCTGACCTGGGGGGGATCAAAGCTGTCCTTTGTCCCACGCTCTCTCGCTGAAATGCCCTCACAAGGCTGAGGAAACAGGACGTGGCATTGGACCATTGGGGACGATGGGCCTATGACCGAACGCCACTGTCACTTCCCAGCGGTATGACACAATGGCTTGCAATCCTCTGCTCGGGGTCCCTGGGAGAAACTGATTTCTCCAGTCTCTCTGCACTCCTGATGCCTGCCGAGCAGCCCGACAGCTCCCACCAGGGCGGGTGGCTCAAGTACCGACCCTGGTGGGCGCAATCATTCACACAGAGTCCAAAATTTGGCGGCACAATCGGCAGCCGACCCAAAGCCCCCCCCCATATAACCAACACGCTGACGATTCCAACACTGTAGTTCTTCATGACATTATTAGACTGCTCACCGTTCGGGTTTCCAGACCTAGAAACCTCTGGCGTACATCATGAACCCCCCACGGCCGCCAGGTTTCGCCGCCGAGTTTATCGTTGAAGACCCAGGCAGACCCGTCCCCCAGAGGCCCGTCCGGAGGCGGGGGCTGGAGACTCAAAGAAAATGGATCAGGAACTGGATGAAGAGGCTGCCTCAAGGAGACGAGGACTGGGACAACAACTCGCCGTCGACGCCGGACGATATTCAGCGTCTGCGTGACCGCCTGACACTCTCCCACATGCAGACCCGCCACGAGATGGACTGGGCGACCCTCCTCGACACCTACGCAGCTTCCGCCAGAGACTTTGAGGGCCGAGAACTTCAACTTCACAGCATGGTCATGGTTGCCGCCTGTCACGTGGCCTACAACCACGGCCTGCCCAGGGACGACATGCTCCAGGCCATGGCCAAGTGCATCAGCGGCGGCAGTGACACGCTGAGGTCGAAGCGATTCGCGCTGCCCAAGTGCATACTGATCGGGGACGAGCTTGCCAGCGTGCTCGGCGTGCGAGCTTACGAGCTTCCATTAAGAGGTACCATATCTACAAGACTCGCTCTTTCTTTCTTTTTAATCCGTCGTTACGAGATCCTCATGCCGTCCAGTCAACTCGTACTTTACATTCGGCCAACACTTTACCAGCGAGTGTTTTCCTCTCCTGCGCGAGGAGTCTGCCGTTGCGCACCGTCCAACCACACCACTGCCCTCGGAGGTACTCCGAATCCCAAGTCTCGTTTTTGACCTCTGCAACGGAAAAGTCAGGTACGTGACAGCTCGCGAACGCCTCAGTTGCTGGGCGTGTTGCTTACGCGGTTACGCAGCCGTAGGCAGGTTGAGAAAAGTTTGACCACAAGCGCTTCGAGGTCGACGGCGGGCGGAAGCGGAAGCGGCACAGCGTCGGACGCGAACACAGACCATGACATGATACACATCATGAAGTAAGAGTCGCGCCAGGGTGTCTGTCACAGGCACGAGATTGGTTCCAGGTGGAGGGGGATGTAGAGGAACCGGAGATTCCCTACAATGGCTCTAAGGCCAGTCTCGTGGACATGGAGGGCGAAGGCTGGGTCCCACGTCTCCTTCTGCGCCGACTTCTTGTCGCCGGATATGAGCTCGACGTCGTACTTTGTGTTTCCGAGGGCCACGACGATCGCCGTGTAGCCCTTGAGTAGCGAAGAGGTGTTGTCCTTTTCGAGGCGAAAGGCCTGGGGGCTGATCTCAGGCCTCCGGAGGTCCTTGACAGCCATGCCAAACTTCATTGCCCAGTTGTCGAGGTCAGAAGCCTACAGAGATTAACGCGAGCCCGACATGTTTAGTCGAGGAGAGGAGGGGGACAAAAAATATACCACATTCTGTAGCAGAGCCTCGCACAATTTTCCACACGACTCTGGCAGACCATAACTCATGAGACCCTTCCTCTTCTCGACGGGGAAGAGTGTGAGGACTTCAGTAGTGGCATCCTGCTGCAGGGCTTGCAAGTGAGGTTGTAGAGGCAGAAGCCTGTACGAAGGAGTTGTCATCCTTGCAGGCTCTCATTGCGCAGTTTGCGTTCTGCCGCCCAGGGGAGAGGGACGAAGACGAGACCCTCCTGGCGCACCGGACGGAGAACCAACAAAGTACTGCTACAAATTGTCTAGCACTGAAACCTGACCATTTTGCAGGGATGCCTCAGGCTTCACGGCAGATGGTCCCGCGGATCCGCGGGGAAATGCCGTGGTTGATTGACGGCGCATCCCATCCGATCACATCCCGGTTCAACTAGGTAGGTTGAGTAGGTGCTGAGAGAAGAGACAACTTGCAGGTCATTATACTACCTAGACTAGCTTGAGAGTACACTCTTCTTGGCAGACTTTTAGGGGCCATTAGTCGATGTCATCTCTTGATCTTGTTGAAAAGATGAGCTCAATCGCTCGAGTCATGTTCAAACCACAGTAAACTGCGGATGAAAGGCTGATTCTTTGAGGCACTTCTTCTTCTCAAGACTCCACACCTCCCCCCTAGGGTGGTTGCCACGTTTTACTACTGCAGCTCTTCAAAGCGGACTTATTCCAGACAGGTACTTGATAATCGTGGAAAGTTGATACTACTTGCAAGAGACAATACTTGACTTGTCAACTCCTATGTCTACAAGTGTTGCCAAAAAAGGGCATGATCTACAAGGTGGGATCTACCATTCCGTTGCTATCAGTGGGCCAACTTTAATGTCAACTACACATCGAGGCTCAGGATGTCACTTGTCTAGAAGTAATCTAACAATACCCAGGCTGTCCGTTCCTAGGGTCCAAATATCGGGCCTTCTAACCCTATAGGATCAATTGGCCCATATCAAGGCAACCTCGGAGATGTCAAGATGACAGTTGTTTCGGGTAGTGATGACTTACGCCCGACTAGTTACCCACGCTCCCTCGGATGTCATCACGACTTCGTAGCTCGATCCAAGCATGACACTTGCCAGCCGGCACAAGTTGTGAATCAGTTCCTACCCTCTAGTTGGTAGACAAGCAATCATGAATCATGACCAAAAGCTATCTCCTACGTTATCCCCACGCCAAGGTCCAACAAAGTGCATGTCTCTCTGCTTCTTTTGTTTCATCGGGTCCACAGCTCAACCGGCATATTCACAAGGCGTGTGCTTAGTGA
>JABFEX010000264.1:0-43433 GCA_013623515.1 Fusarium illudens
AACTGCGCCGATAGATAGAGTCTAGTCCTCTAATAACACGCCTTGTTTCTCCCCGGCCCAGACTCTCAGTGCAGCGTGAATATCCAGTGAAAAATACTGCAAATCAAAAAATTCCACTGGAAGTGGACGTGCAACCTGACTTCTAGCATGCTCAGCGGAAGCAGCCTCAAGCACCGTGTGAAGCATCCGCGCAAGAGGCCAAATCTGCCCGCAGACACGAAGAGCGTAGATGAAGAGGTAAAGTTTGTTGGGCAGAGCCAAGTCCATGGCCTTTGAGTAGATGAGGTAAAACCGTGCAGCGATGAAGACACAGTAGATGACGTGAGGGTTGATGATGCCGAGTGTGTCGTCATCTGCGCCTCTCACGACTTCTGCCATTTGATCACAGCTGGACAAGCATCTCTCTGCTGCTGACTCCCAGTGAGTGGGATCTTCGTCTGTGAGAGCGACTGGAAAAATGAGCCTCTGGTGAAGCGATATGATAGCGCTGTGTATCGTGCAATGAATAAGGATCGAGTTGGGCTGTTGAGTAGGAGTGCCGGTATGTGTGAGCAAGTCAGTGTAGAGCGGCGTGTGTACTGTCAACAGTTGCTCAAAATCATTCTGCCACGATTTGAGCCTTTGATAGACAGTATCACATTCTCCCTGCCTTTGTGATAGGGAGATGATTGAGAATGGCTCGCAAGACTGCTGTAAAAAGTTGTGAACGTGCCACAACTCATTAGTGACTAGTCGTACGTATAGAGAGAACGACGACGGGGCTTCAGAGCTACCAAACTGATACATGGCAATGACTGACTCTGGAAACCGCCAGATCTCTTCGTCGCAGGGAAGGTTGGCAGCTGGTTCTGGTCTCGAGACTGTGAGATGCCATGCTACTCCCAAGGTCGAGGCAGAGTCGAGAGCATCGATAGCCCAGAAGGCTCGGATCTTTTCTTCACGATCTACTGCCGTGGTAGGTATCTGTAGCATCCGAGGAGGTAGTACTGATGGGAAGCCAAAGTTCATTGCACTGTAGGCGACCAAGTCTCGTAGGCCAAGCTGTGTGCTGATTCTGTGGGCATTCATGTTAGCACATGCTCAGTGATGAAAATACTGACACAGTACCTTTTACATAGCGAGATTAGGTTCCAATAGTCAATCATCCTGCCACTGCCGTACTCTGCCATGGTCAAGATCAACAGCGCTTGCAGCTTACGAAACGACATGTCGTGGATTGCCGCGAGGATGATTTCGTCGGAGAGATAACGACAGAACTGATCCCGGTCCATATCCGTGTCAACTGGCGCCTGTTGAGTTGAGATTATGACCACAGCAATGGCGTCGAGGATCAAGGAAGCAGGAGTTCCTGGTTGACTCGAGTCATCATCGCACAAGCCCAGGATAGTTGGTTGGTGGAGAATCGGGAACCAGGAGTGGTATCGGTCAAACCAGATCCTGCAGTAATCTGTGTAGCTCTCCCATGACGGTCTTCTGAAGGACTTTGCAAGTGCAGAACTTTCCGAGGGGGGTTCTGCTGGCGTAGGGTCTATAGTTGCGTGTGACTCTGGACTGTGAGGCTGCTGGGGAGTAGTAGCATTGGCGATGTGTTGATTGACATGAGTTTTGAAGACCTCGAACTCTTGTTCGAGATCAACTTAAGAGGAACAGTCAGTAATGGTTGGAGACAACGACCTCGATCATAGATCTCACTGATGCGCTGCTCCAACTGGCTTACGTAGCCTGCTCGGAGCCCGGGAGTTCTGCCACGCTTGATATATTCGCAACGAAATGCGTTCTTGATGCAAAAAGTGCAGCTCGGACGTCCACGATCACACTTGATCTTGCGTTGCCGGCATGCGTTGCAGCTGGAAGCCAGGGTCAGTGGAGACGAGAAAGACAAGGCAGCCGACTCACACCGTGGAACCGCCTTCGTTCTCCTGTGGCGAATGCGACATGGTACTCGAAAATCTGTCATTTATCGCCAAGTTGTGGAAGCTGGTTGCTATGCACTGGGATGTGGATATGGAAGGAGGAGATGAAGAACTGGTTCGTAAAAAGCGTGGCGGGGTTTTACCCAACACATGCGGGGAAGGCCAGGGGGCATGTGCATGAACTTGGATATCATTGGAAGAATAGAAGCTGCAGCTTTGAGTAAGATGTCGCTGTCTCTTTCTGGCAGAGGTGACGTCTGAGAAACGTCCAGAGTAGTCAATAGGCCTTTGGAAGCAGGGTCACAGGTTAACACGATGTGGCTATAATTCAGAGCTATGTTCTTACTTATCAAGCTTCATTAATCACTTAAATTTATAAATACTACCATCATACACACTATCTACTCTTACCGCCACCTATTCGACCAGCATCACTGGGATTCACTGCTTCAACAATCCCTCCTCTACTGCCTTGATCTGAAGAGCCAGCAGACGTGAGTAGCTCCTACAAAGGGCCAAGTTCCCACCCATGAGCCAGAAGTGAGGGAAACCACTAGATCGCCACATCTATAAAAGTCAGCCTGTTACTCAACGTTAGAGCCTGCAAGAAACAACTCACTGATCTGACCTCGCCCTCTTCATCCAGGTCCCAGATGTCACCGAGTCGATCAGCAACTGTTCTCCCCAGTGCCTTTAGCGCCGTAGATCGCATACCATCGTAACCAGTTGCGAGCACGACAATGTCAGCGTCCAACCTTGACCCATCGGCCAGAACCAAGCCGTCTGCATCAAAGTTCTTGATGCCACCTGCGCACTGGCGGACTTTGATCTTTCCATCGACAATCAACTTGCTGCAGCCGACGTCAATGTAGTAGCCACCGCCTCGAGTGATGTACTTGCGAAAGATGCCGCTCTTGTCGGGACCAGAGTCGACCAGGAACCCTGCCTTGGCCAGCCCTTCCAGTGACTCCTTGTCCACCTCACTGATTTTCTGGGTGCCAAAGACGTTGAGAGCAAACTGAATCGGGATAGGAAGACTCTGGGCGTAGATATCTGCGTCCTCCGTTGGTGGTGCACCCTCATCGTAGAGGCCCACATGCATCAAAGGAACTCCCTTGTCAACCGATATGACGTATGTCCCTCCTCGCTGAACCATGGTAACTTCAGCTGCGCCGTTCTCATAAAAGTTCTGGCAGATATCATGACTGCTGTTCCCCGAACCAACGACGACCACCTTCTTCTGACTCAGGTCGCCAAGATATGTGGCATCTTTGTGGCTGATGCCGTGATACATAATCCCCTTGTAGTACTCCGTGCCGGGAAACATCGGGGCGATGGGATCACCAGATTGTCCCGTTGCAAGAACAATGTGACGAGGTTTGAGTGTCCTCTCGGAGCCACCACGCTGAACCGTGACGGTCCAGACCTTTTCCTTTTCGTCGTAATCGGCTGTCTTGACGAATGTCTTATTCCACACGTTCAACTCCATGATGTTTGCGTATGATTCGAGCCAGTCGGCGAGCTTGTCTTTGGGGACAAACATGGGCCAGTCAGAGGGGAAGGAGATGAAGGGGAGGTGGCAGTACTGAATGGGATCATGTGTCATGAGGGTCTGTAAAGAAGTCAGTAAGGCCAATGGCTTGGGTAGAGTGAGAACGCACCCGGTATCGGTTCCGCCAGTTATCACCAACTCGCTCATTCTTGTCAATGATCAAAGTCGGCAGTCCAAGATGTCGCAAACGGACAGCGATTTCGAGACCAGCCTGCCCTGAGAAGTGTCAGATAAGCGTACCCAAGTCAAGGGCTACTGACTTACCAGCTCCAATCACAAAGACAGTAGGATCCTCGTCTAGGAAGTCCTTCTGCCTCTCTCTTCTCTCTCCCCAAGTTCCCCCTCGCGGGTCGACATAGCCATGTGGACGACGTAGTCCTGATTGCTCTTCAGCACCTTTGAGCTCTTGGAGAGTAAAGTTGATGAGGTAGGCTCTCCAGATGGGCTTGTCGTCAGATACTAGACGCACCATGCCCTTACCACGGCCAATAGAGGTCTCAAACTCAAACATGGACTCGACCCAATGGACTTCGGGAGCAGGTGTCTTGAAGACGGGCTGAAATTGGCCATGGTCGCGGGCCTTGATGGAGACGAGACTTGTTGCGTCTTGATGCTGCTTGATGTAGGAGGATACCTTGTCGGATCCTTGAAGGGTGCGAAAGTCCCATGAAAATCCTAGAAAGTCGCGGATCCAGGCATCTTTACTAAACAACTCAGTAAGATCATCAGCGGTACCATTCTCCACTGCTTTCTGAAAACTGTCAAGCCATTGAGTAACGATGGAGCGGGCAGTCTCTGCAGACTTGTCCTGATGCTCTGGGAAGCTAGGCAAGGTGACGATGTGTTCGAAGCCAGACATGACGGGCGATGTAAAGATGAGGGAGTTGCTCGAGAGTCGAGTGAGAGGAGGAGTGAAGACCTCTTTAACCTTGGGCAGTCGCATACGCCATCTGCAGGTCTAAGAGGGGAAATGGACGCGTGATCGACCATGCAGTGGAGGCTCTCAGTCGCTATCCAACACCGAGAGACTCCTTCTGCGCGTGGTTGAACGAGTCACAGGAACCATTGCAACGCCCACGAATGGTGGGCCACAGTTCGGGCCGTGTCTTGACCGAGGAGGAGACACGGCCCGCGTCTGGATGGCCTCAGGCTTGAAGGCAGTGGGGGAGCTCATGCATGAGATCGGCACGGGACGGCGAAGGATCGGGATAATGCGAACCGAGGACGCCAAGAGGCTCATGGACGCGGGTTATTGGATGCCTCAGACGATGTGGATTTGTAAGCTCATAAAGAGAGGGTGAAGGAGTTGCATTGCTTTTCACTTGAACCAGCATGGTTTTGATGTTTAGGAACTCGGTAACAAGTACGAAGGAAATGATGGGGGATGGACCATGAAAAGCAGAGGAGGCTGATCCTGCTGAACCGAGTAGCTGAGAGCCAAGGCAGAAAATCCCCCAGGCTTCAATCAAGTGCAAGCCGCTCTTATTAAGGGTTTGGCATGCAAATAAAATCAGTAGATAGAGTAATTCAGGTTCAGTATATGTGTATTTGCACAACATGGTCTGCTAAACCTGTGGCCTGTAGTTGTAGGTGTCACCGACAAGCTGATCCGCCTCATTCATGTCCGTCCCTGAACCTCTACAGCCCTGCTCGTCGGTGGCGTTTCAGCCCGAAAAGATCGGTGCCCAATGTAATATCCATCTTATCCATCTACTTGTTCCGTCATCCTTCTTGTCAATCCCAGTAAATTAAGACTCTCCCATCGCGCGTTGAAGCGTCATAGTTTTTGCAGGGCTAGCTACAATCACGTTGGCCAATGTTCCAGGGCTCGATATTATTTCTCCCTCTGGAGACATCCCGGTCGAGCCGTACGAGTCATTCAACGCAAGATGAATTCGACTGCGACATTCGGTTCGACGTCCCAAACTCTGCCACAAGCCGAGGGAAAGCAGCCTTCCGCGGGTCATAAACCCTACTGCTACACTCCTTTAAAACACCCGGATGAGGTACGCCTGCTCATCATCGAACCTGGAGGGCAGTTACAAGCCGTTCAGTGTACCTTTGTTCACGCTCGTCTCTCTCACAAACCATCGTATGAAGCATTGTCGTATACATGGGGAACCGAGGAGACACCAAGCCAAATCTTCTGCGGACAGGATGGGCACATCTCGGTCACGCAAAACTGTTTTATCTTGGCGAGTCTGCAGGAGACAGCGATCTCGCCATGGACTACCTCAAAAGCCACGCATTCATCAACGACGATGCAACGTCCTCTGCACCTTCACAGTCCCAGCTGGCCCTAAGGAAACTTATTTCACGCCCCTGGTTCTCTCGACTGTGGGTTCTTCAAGAGATCTTCATGTCTGCGTCTGCTGACGTTCTCTGCGGCGACAAGAGCGTCCCCTGGGCTTGTTTTAGGCGGCTTGCAAAATGGAATCCCCAAGACGCGCTCAACAAGATCTCCCTCGTCATGTCTATCAGCAGCTGCCGCGTTATACGAGATCCCTCTATTCAAGACTTCTTTAGAATTCTTTGCAATACCCGTGATTGCGGCTGCAAAGATCCCCGAGACCGCATATTTGCCCTCTTCTCGATGGGCCCCAAGGACGAAACAGAGTCTCGGGGTTGACTACACAGTCTCTACGGAGACGCTTTTCATAAATGCAGCAGTCCATCTCATCAACAACGTCGGCCTAGATGCGCTGTGCGGGGTGGATGGAAGAAAAGAAAACACCAGTCTGCCGTCTTGGGCACCTGACTGGAGAATACCAGTACGTTCGACACCCATGATGGATCTGATGGACCGGCGTGACTCTGCAGAACGACCGCAGACACAGACCATCAGATTCTTCAAAATGCCCCTCGTGTCACACAACACCTACCTCCAAACTCTCGGCCATTCCTTTGCACGCGTCAAAAGCGTTGGGGATGTGTTCTTGCCAAGCCAGAGTAACTGGCCTGATGTCGTCCTTCAAGGCTGGTCCACCTTCTTTGACCAGTGTAGAGAAGATGACTCACATAGAGGGTTGCATGGCAAGTTCAAGAGGGAAGCCAGCGAGCACTACAGAAAGGTTTTTCTTGAGACTCTGTACATGCAAACCAGCTCACCACCGGCATGGACTCCGACAACTTTGAGTGAATGGATCAAGGCTTCTAACCTTCGGATCGGAGCCAAGAGGATGACGATTGAGCAGCAGGTGACAGATGGAGACGATGAAATAGAGATAATTGGAGACGTATGGGACGAGTTGTATCAGGGATTGGCTCGCGAGAGCTTTCCGTTTACTAAGCGGAAAAGACTCTATTCGTGCTGCACGGGTCGTCGGCTATGCTTGGCACAGAAGAGTGAGATGGTCCGTGGCGTCCAGGGGCATCCGACTTTGACTGGCTTGGTGCCGGCACAAACACAACCGGGAGATGAATTGTATATCCTAGAAGGAGCCACGTACCCCTTTGTTCTTCGTAGAGAACGTGATGGCCTCGTTTTGGTAGGGCCATGCTATTTTGCGGAAGCGACCTGGATACTCGAATCTCGTCCCGTGTTTAAGGAAATTGGAATACGGTAAGGACGGCTGCCTATCACCGAATCGTACTTGAATTCTTGTTGTACAGCTCTGGATCGTGGCAATCGTGCTATTAGGACGACGAGGGGAGTCGATGTCTGATATCGCCATCACTTTTCCGGCCCACACATCCAGATAACAAAGTACTGGTCGCAGGGCCATCCCGCTTGGAACACCGGGCCAGCGCCGCCGTCATAGCAAGGTAGGTAACTAGGCATGATTTTAAGTGTCAAATTATAAAACGGAGCTTCGGTAGTTGGGTATGCCGAAGTCTCCTTTGCTGTGGAGCATGAAAAAGGGTGTTGTAATTGCGGTTAAGTTGACTGACTAGTTTGGATAGCCTCATCTTTCCGTCGGTCATGCTCTCCCGGGCCAATCTGGTCCTCGACACCCTGCCGACCGTCTCGGACCCCCCTGTCGGTTAAGTCTCTAGACCTTTTGCATGTTCCCTCACTTCCTGCTGCCGGCTTTCCCGCTATGGTATTTTTCCCAGGGAGTAATCCTTCGATTTGAGTTGAATCATCTTATCCCGATCCGTCGGCTTCTGGAGAGGGACATGGGTGCGCAAACGAGTCATGAAACCACCTTGGTATGAACGAAATAGACTTGGTCAAGAAGTTGGCTTACCAAGATAACCATTATCCCAGTCAAGTTCTCCTACTACTTAAAGCTCGTCTTTCCCCATAGCTTAGAGAAGCAGCTTCTCATCATCCCTTAACCACTAATTCACCCCAACTACGACAGAACTCGATACCATACAATGAAGTTTCAGGCGGCAACTCTTATTGTCTTTCTCCCCGCAGTCTTTGGCTGGTTGGTACGGATTGTCTCTCCCCTGGTTATCTGACTATTTCTGATGCCATCCAGAACTGCAATCTGCCCGCCGGCACTGGGGACTATGGGACCTGCGTCGAAGACGGAAATGCTAACAGCGCGCTTCCTTGTACCAACGTAATTAACCCTTCCTTGCTATTCGGATAGACTAGACTGATGCTGACTCGACGAATCCGCCTAGGTCCATCCCTGCAGGAGCCAGGGTAATGGATGTATCAACGTTGGAGGTGGTACAGCCCATTGTTCTTGAGGCGTTTCGATATTGATGTCAATGGTTACAGAAGACATCGGTATTATCTAGTAGCCTCGCCTTGCGCTGCCGAGGGCTGGAGGACTATACTACAATAAGACTTTGTTTGAAGGCCACTGTTGCTATCATATCTAAAGTTACTATCATATCCGAAGCATCAAGCCCACTAGATGCGGGATTTCATTAGGTTATTGCTGCGATTTACCAGAGTGTCCGCCCCCTATCCTAGATTATGCCTGGAAATCATAAGAGCATGATTGAAAAAACCCAATGTTAATAGCTCACCGAAACTGCTAAGAACGAGTACAGTGGTAGGATAACGACGGTAGCGCACCGGACCCTAGTCACCCAAGTCAGGGGTCCATGGCAGCCGCGAAAAGGATCCTTCGCTTGTAATTCTAGAAAGTATAAACCGACCTTGGTGGATTAGAGTTTCCCTTCGGTGATAGCCGTTATAGCTACGTAATATGGCCGAGTTCGCTATAGAGACCCATGTTGTGTCGATCGTTATTTGTTAACCGCGCGGCATGCGGACTTGACAAGTTTCCGCCGCCGAAGTGAGTACGGAAGTAGTTCTGTCTCTTGGTCTTGGCTTGCTTCCAATCCAACTGCCATGTTTCGTATTGATGAGACGATCCCGTCAAGTTAAACCCTAACCTCACAAGGACGTCCTTGGATTGATGCAGCGGTGTAGATCTAGCTTGGCGTCTTCTCCCGAAGTCCGGCGCCGTTAATGCCTGGTTTTTAGTCGTTCGGTAGCTGAATAATGCCTTGTAGTGGCTGGATATTTAAATGTCCATGATTTCCTCCGGCTCTCACAATTCACATACTGCCTCCTTATAACCCCGGAAGCAAGACTGCAAAACTCGGTACCAGGACAGCCTGACCTCATCTTCGAATGTAAGTATTGTCATTGAACTTTGTCCATCTCTGCAAATGCTAAACCTGGTAGCCTCTTACACTATCTCGCCGACCGTTCACGATGAAGCTGCCAGGAGTCCTTCTCGCCCTTGCGTTTCTATCCGCGGCCAACGCGCAGTGCTATCGATGCATGTACAAGACCGAGAAGCCCAAATGCGACCTTGCGTGTGCTTCTGCAGTTGCCGAGGTGGCCAACGGCGTCACCAAGTACGGCTGTGGCGGATGCCGCGGTGGCTGTCCAGCTTCATATGAGGGGACTGAGAGCTCCTGGTCGGAGGCTTGCCCATCATGAAGTTGATGAAACGACAGAGGCACATTGAAGCTGCGAAACTTGAGTGGGAAACCAATGGAGTCAGACTCTATAATATATTTTGCTTGATACTCTTCACATGGTTAATCGGATGAGCCCCAACTGCGTTCAGAGATCAAGACTATAACATACCTAACAAACGATCAAATGACTCATCACCGGTATTGGGTTTTAATACCGTCATGTATTGATAACTGTGTCTTTTGCTATTGTGGCTGACAGTCTCGTCATTGGAAACAACAAAAAAAGACTCATCACCTGGGATGAGGATAGAAGTACTCCCTTGCATAATTTCCGACCTGCTCCTTTTGCAACATTCCCGCACTGTCTTGAACGTAAAGGCGCTCTCAGCAATTGACATCCCCTTGTCAGCAATGCGGTATGCGTCCTCGTTGATCTCGACACCACGCTTCTCAATATTCTTCTTGACCTCGCCAGAAGCAAAGTTCTCTGGCCGTTCTCCCCTGACTTGTGCCTCGATATCGTGGTTGTAATTCTTCAGTCCAGGGACGTCCATCTTTGCAAAGTTCGGCTTGGACTATGATGCTATGGTGTGTTGATATTGTGTTTTTTTNNGGATAACTGAGCCGATAGATAGCTATCTTCCTAGTCCCCAACCCTCCATTCAGTGCAATTTTTCATCTCTACCTATTAGATCGTTTTGTTGATGGTGACGCCTCCAAGGCTTCTCAGCCTCTCAGGCGGGGTAGCACGTGACTGCGCCTCTCGGCATCAGGCAATGACTGACTTGTCCTCCTCACACTCCCTCTTGACTCATTCCAAACTTCCAAAGCGACCTCTCCGAACACGGAACTCTCATGTCGATCGCACACTGTGCCCTTTGTGGCTTGAATATCCCCTCCAATAATACATTCCTCTGGACTAGAAGCTTCCGAGCGGGTTGGTATCCAACCACCTGATTCGCTATATCTACTAACTTAGGCCAGTCTATACCGACAAGGATAACTGGAAGCATGCCAGATTGTCCGGTGTTGGAACTATCAGTGATGATAGAGCGCGTGCCCCCAGGGATCCCAAGCGTCGGTTTGACGACCAGGCGCTCCAGCCGACAGACTTGATCACGATAGATTTGGTTACCAGGTCGTTCAACAAGTTCATTCACCCCGACTCAACTGCCCGTGAGCCAGGCTTTTGGGGCTTTGGGTTCCATGCTGGTTGTTGGACCACCCTTAATCATCTCTTCCAGCCCAGTCTTGACGACATCTTGCACGCATGCCTCTCTTTGCCGCTCAGAGACCGTGGCATCCTTGACTGGGGGCACACCTACGGCGGAGCTATAATTATAAAAGAGGATGATGGCCTCCCTATGCTGCTCCCGCGCCAGTTCAGGGGTCCTAACACGATGGATCCTATGCGTCAAGACCCTTTCAGCCTCTCTGCGATACTAGAGTTGGCCAGATCAACCATGCCCTCGGAGCCAACTCACGAGGCCAGCACCATCCGCATTTCTCGCCAAGTCTCAGAAATTGACCCCTTCAGCTCATTACCGCCCGAACTCATCGCGGCGATTCTCGAATTCGTGCCCTCTCCCGATGTACTCTCCTTGAAGCTTGTCTCACGCCCGTTCGCGGAGTGTCCGTTAACAGAATCGTTTTGGGCCTCGCGGTTTTGGGAGGGCCACGATTTCCACCACGTCTTTGAAGCGTGGAGATCCAAGCCCAAGTCTTGGGGAAGTATGCACAAAGCTTTGAGGGGCATCAAGACTCATCGCAAACTGCTCAGCCGGCTGCGCGTCTGGAGACTGGCTCTGAATTTGAGAGATCTATTGGACCAGTTAGTACAGACATGCCACGGTGATCCGTTACACAGCTACTTCGAACCAGTCGGAAAGCATGACGACATGACGTGGCAAGTTGCCAGTCGAGGTCTTGCGGGACCTGAAGACGAGTTCAAACAAGGTTCCAGAGCACTTCGAGCTCGAGTTATCGATATCCCCCAAGATGTCAGTCAAGTCTTCATCAGTTTTGTGAAACTCAGCCTTGGCTACTTTGTTTCTGGTATTCGATTCCACCGCCAAAATGGCGAGGACGTACGGATCGGATTCTCCAAACGAGGCCGGGAAATTGTTCTTGATTTTCCACTTGGAGTTGCTATCCGCGGCTGGTTCTTGGCCTTCCACGAGATGGGAGTTAAGGGCATCTCTGCACTCATGGAGGACAACACTCGGTCTCCCTGGGTGGGCGAACATGAAGGGTTTCCCAAGATGCGTCTGACTGCGATGTCCAGATTGACGACGTTGAAAGGGGAGTTTGATGTTTGTATATCCTGTCTGAGGTGTGTATTTCCCGATTATAACGCTAACTACTCGTGATATCCAGGCTTTCAAGCTGGTTACCCTGGGAATCCCTGTCATCTCTGGGGACAAGATTCCACCCCGGGAAAGCCATTTATGGGACCCCGACGTCCCACCAGATCATGTTTCCATCAATGGAAGTGACGACGACTTTCCCATGACTGACTATCGGCACATTCCTCTACCATTCTCTACGGTATTCTTCGGCGGTACTCACGGGCAAGACCTAGCAGGGCTCGTCCAGATCAGGTGGACGTTCTATATCGATGTGATTTCTTCGCTGGAGTTCATCTACGCCGATCCTTCGAAAAACAAGTATTTTGGGGGAAGGGATCCCTTTGCAGAATCCGGAATAGAGAGAAAACCTGCTCCTGGTCGGCATAATGAACAGCTCTTCTCCATCGATGGACCAGCTGGTGAGCTTATCACAGGGATCGAGGTACAAGGTGGGAAAGATCGTGTCGAAGGCATGAGCGTAAGTGGACTGATCACTCGAGCTAATTAAAGACTGACGATGGGCTGCACAGCTCAAAACGAACTTTGGAAGAAAGGTTACTTTTCCCCAGAACTATCTAAGGGGTGGTTCCACGTGGACTGTCATTGAACCTCTTGGTGATGTGATTGTTGGGTTTTATTCTGTTGTTGTAAGTGACTCCAGTCAAGAAGTAGACAGCAGCTGACAAGGCGTCTCAGGAACGCGGTCTAAGGAATGTAGGGTTATTGTCCGTCGACGGGTCTGTTGCGAACAGGCACCCGGATCTACGAGCAGTGAGTCATATAGCTTTCCGCAACTAACATCATGTTTCTTACATGTAGCCTGCTCTATAGCCGACGTGTTCCATTGCATGAGAATATCAAGTCCAGAGTCATTCACATGTACGACTGAAAAAGGAGGGAGCCCGAAATGGGCGTCAAGTAACATCAAACGAATCACCAAATCGTGGATTAAGCTATAGAATACTATTGATACAAGACTCATCACGGCATTCCATGACAAAAGAAGACTGATAGATTCTACTCGAATCCACGCTGAGACAGTTGGTCTCGGAAGAAAGAGGCTAGAAGAGTGACAAATGTCATGCCTTAGTTGGCAACGCACTGGGAGTAGTAGGGGTTCTGCTCCTTGCAGGTGTAGCCAGAGACACAGGTGGTGGCACCGGTCCAGCTCTGGCCGCCGCACTGGTGGTAGGCAGCAGCAGCAGAGGAAGAGCCGGAGCCGCTGGAAGGCTGGGCAGAGGGTTGAGCGGCGGAGGGCTGGGCGGAGGGTTGAGCGGCGGAGGGCTGGGCCGAAGGCTGGGATCCGGAACCGTTGGTGGGCTTGGCACTAGTGGGCTGCGCGTCCTCAGGGTCAGCCTCGCACTCCTCCTCTTCTTCATCTTCAGTTGCAACGGGGGTGTTCACCTCAGTAGTGGCGGGCTTGTTGGCGGAGGGGACAGCAGCGGCCTGGGAGGAGGAAGCCTTGGGGACCTCGGCGACGATGGAAGAAGACTTGACCTCCTGGGCGACGGTGGTCTGGGGCTTGCTGGCGGCGACGCTGGTCTGGGCACCGGAGGAGGCGGACTTGGACGCGACGGGGGAGACACTGGCGGCCTTGCTGGGGGAGGTGGAACCGGAACCGGAGCTGGCCTTGTCGCCGCCCTCGAAGGTGGAGCCGATGGGACCGAACTTGATGTTGGAGTAGGTGACCTTGGAGTCAGGGGCAGAGGCCTCAACCTCCTTGGGAACACCAGAGTCGGTAGCACATGTTCCGCGCTTGGAGCCAGCAGCAGTAGAGTCAACGGGGTAGGTCGAGTCGAGCCAGAGAAGGTTGGCCTTGTGCTATTGAATAGTTAGTAACCTGTTCACTAGATAAAATACTTGTGTGTGAGACTCACGTCGTCCCACAGACTCATGGTGAGGACCATGGGGGCAGCAAGAGCATCGCTCATCTGGGAAAGACCGCCCTTGGCAACAAAGTCGTCATCATCGCCAAAGGCCTTCTTCTGGGCACTGCAGAACTCCTCGTTGACAGAGTTGCCAGCGTTATCGGGGATGGTGGATTCGGGGTTGCCAATGACCTTGCCGTTCTGGACGTAGAAGCGCTTGATCTCGGAGAGGCCGCCGCTGCTTCCCTTGATGAACTGGGTGACAACCGTGACCTTCTTGGTGGTATCAACAGTAAACTCAGAGCCGGGTCCGTAGAAAGTCTCGTTGCCCTGGCGGTAGGGGTTGAAGTCACAGCCATCGGGGTCGCAGGTGCCGGCGTAGCGGGTCTTGGAGTAGGTTCCGCCACAGTCATCTCCCTCACAAGTGTGGTAAGTGAGAGTCTTGCAAGGGTGAGGAGTATAGGCAGTAGATATGTCATTGGCCTCCCAGATATCCATCTCAGGGCAGCAAGCTCCGAGGTTGCCAGTTCCCGAGTTGGGGTCGGACTCGGAGGGGGTCCAGTTCTCGACGTTGGCCTCGCCGTTGATGAACTTGACGTCGCGGGCACACTGAGCATCGCAGTAACCCGTGCCGTACTTGGCGCCAGCCTTGTTGCCCTCGCTCTTGGCCTTGCCGCCGTCCTCATCCATGGAGACAAAGTACAGGGCACCGTTGACACCACAGCTAACCTTGGACACATCGACGTCAAAGGTGAACTCGTTGCCGAGCAGAGAGAACATCTGGTAGGTCTCGTCGTCCTCCATGAGATACAGGCGGCTACCGACGTTGGTGGCGTAAGCGCCCTTGGTGACGAAGCTCAGACTGAGCTGGTTACCGCTGGTAGTCACACCATAGGTAGCAGCATAGTCAGCGCCGTCAACGCAGCACTTCTCAGCGCAGGTCTTGCCGTCGGGACAGAGGGATGTGTCCCACTTGTTGCCGGTGTAGCAGTTGGTGCTTCCCTCGAGGGTGTGAGTCCATCGCCAGTTGGCGTCGACGACGACCGAGCCGGAAACCTCGGTGCAGCCGCTCTCAGTGCATTTGGACCAGGTCAGGGATGGGTGAGTCTCTGCAGTCGAGGTGCAGACCTGCTGCGCGCGGACACTGGCGATCAACGCAGTGGCGAGAGAGATTGCGCGGTACATTTTGAAAAGAGTGTAAAGGGTTGGAAAGTTCTGAAATGAATGTATTGGGTGAATGAAAAAGAAGGTAAGGAACAAAGCGCCAGGCTTGTGGTCCAGATGAAGATGAGATCCGTGATGTGATGATGAGGAAAAGAAGATGCCATATCGAGGCGAGGCAAAGAACTTATATAGCCTCACTCGAATCGGTGAACCACTTGAGCGGGTTTCAGATTCTCCATCGCATCTGGCTCATATTCCCGCATTCCTCGGTTGGCGGCCCGAAGTGTTGGGATCAACAGTCTAGGCCCACGGAGCCTCTCACCTGCATCTTACCACGGAAGTATTCCAGCCCCGGAGCCTCGCTCAGGGACGAGGCAAATGGGCTCAGAAGTGGCGTGGACACTGCAGAGGCGGCCACATCTGATGAGGAACCTCGCGATTCTGGCGAGGGGGCCCAACCCTTCATAATCCCAAGGCTTCTCGATCTTGGGACCCTGATTAATTACTCCGTGGCGCACACGACGAGATTCGACAATTATCAAAGCATGAATGGGTGGATAGTGAGCCCAATGTCGCCTGTTTGTGATGATATCGAGCGTGGTCTGTGGTGAACGCTGTCGCGGGGGAGGGCTCTCATTGGAGGCATTTCTCGGGTCGTCGAGGTAGTGGGCTGTCGACGTGCAAGGGTTCTCCTGAAACAGGGACCGCTCTGACAGGCCGGGGGGTGTTGCTACGTCTCCTCGTGGTCTGGAAGAGGGGATGATTTTTGCTTTAAAGCGTCAGCGTCGCCCAAGATAAGACCATGAACTGCCTCGACATTAAGCTGCACGAACTTGGTCGATATCATCGTTGTCGAGTAGCGACTTGTAATTCGCCAACAGATGTCTGGCTGCTGGTCTTTGGGACATCTGCCTATCTCTTAGTGATCGGTGGATAACCAGTAATTGGTAGTTTGCTTCACAGAACTTGAGACGGTGATTGACAGCATCATGTTTCCGAGTCTGGATCTGGATAGTTACACATTCCATCATCACCTGACCATGAAAAAGATCACGCTGCTGCCTGTTCCGGATTAATTCAAACACCGAAGCGATCGCGTCGCACATTGACCACAAGCCTTCATTTCCCAGCTGACGCGGCTCTTGACTTGAATACATCCAAACCAGCTTCAAGCAAACATGCCAGGACGACAAGTGCCCAATCAGGAACTATTCTTCCGTTCGTATAATGAATCATCTCCAACTACGGTTGTGCTACTCCACGGCCTCTTTTCCTCCAGTCTGGAGTGGGAACATGTCGTGCCTCTTTTAAAAGAATACCATGTCATAGTCCCCGACCTCCCCCAGCACTCCCAGTCACGAAGTATTGGCCCTTTTTCGCTGGGTTTGGCTGCGGATAGTGTGGCAGACCTCATCAAAAACCACGCGCACGATGGAAAAGCCCACGTCGTCGGCCTTTCGCTGGGCGGATTCATCACCATGGAACTCATTCAACGCCATCCAGCCCTTGTCATCTCTGGCTTCGTCACTGGCTCGGCACCGTTTTTGCCCTGGCAAGCCTGGGCGGCGAAGCGACCGAGTCTGCTACACTATGGCCTGTCATTTGTACACTACACCGGACTTTATACGTTCCTAGTGTGGAAGGCCGGTCTCAAAACCCATGGAGAGCTGGCAAAGGAGATTTCTGCCAACAACAGCTGGGAATTGGTTAACGGTGCATATGGAGAACTCGCAGATTGGCAGCAAGATTCTGTCAAAAGAGTTGCGGCGCAGGATAAGCGGATCCTGGTGGCAAGAGGTGATCAAGGCGACAATCTCGAGGGCACAAAAGAATTGGCTCTGGAACTTCAACGCCAGGGACTTGATGACGGCAAAAAGAGCTGTGCTTATGTCGTCAAGGGTGCAACTCACGCATGGGATTTACAGTTTCCGGAACTTTTTGCTGATGGGATCAAAGCCTGGGTTGAAGAGCGGCCTTTGCCTGAAGGTTTTGACAGTTTGCTATAGGGTTGCTGGGAGAATTCGCCTTGCCGGGCTGGGGGTGATGCCAGGGATCCCGGGACGGATAAGGGGACAAGGTTACGGGTGGTAATGAAACATGAATCTTATTAGATAAGATTAAATCTCCTATCGCATGGTAAACCGTGATATGCTTTCAGATTCGGGTTATTCTTCCGATCCTCGGCAGGCATGGCATAGAATTATCATTTCTGTACCACTTTTACTGTCTCCCCCTCATGTTCCATAGATGGAATTGCGAGACGAAAGGGAATCGACACAACAGCTAGCACGAATAATAAAGCCGTAAAAATCTCGGGGTTGCCGAGTCTTATTGGACATGCATGCTAATACTTTAACGGGAGGGCACGTTGGTGTGAAACAGGATCCTGGCAGCACTTGGCGACCAATCGGATGACGATCAGAGCATTCGTTGATGGGATGAATCGAAGCAGAGACGTATGTCAGTTGTAAAAGCAACGCGGATATTTGCGTAAAATGGATACGATGAGTACGAGGATTGCATTAATACCGCGCCATGCATAAATAGTTGACCCTACCGAGAGACGGTCAGCGCGGGTTAAACATGCAGTGAACCCAAGCCTCTCCTTCATTCCCTAACCAATAGATAGCCGCCTCCTGTCGTGCATACCACCAGGTGGGCCAGAAGGTGGTTGGTCTCGGCTCGGGGGCTCGGTAGAATGAAGGGCGAGACACAGCAAATTGAATTTAAAGAGAAATGATTGCCTGCGCGGTCGTGTTCAGACACATCTCAAGCCTCTGGTGACTCTTGGCGACCCTTCCACCACCGCCAAATAGCTTGGCACCAAAACCACGTTTCAATAGTCCCGAAAATGCCGATGAGGACAAGAACAACCATCTTCATGTTCTTGCTGAGGCCTAGAGAGTTGAGGCTGAAAGCAGGATAAGACGGGTTGGCTGAGTCTTGTGGTTGCTGTGCTTGGGGTCGTTTGCGAGGTTCTTGCCCTTTTTGAATCGCTCGGATGTTCTTTGTTGTCGATAGTAGTCTTGGAGAGGGAGAGAGCCTCGTGTATCCCATTCGCAAGGTGTTGGGTCGCAGGAACCAGGTGCGCATAGGGGTGACTGATACAGACATGGTGGAGCTGAGTGAGTATGAACAAGGCGCTTGATGAGGAGATTTTGAAGAGTAGTAGCCGGTAAATGATGCCCACGGAGTTGTTAACAGATGAAAAGAAGGTGGGATCTCAAAGACCTCACAAGGAAACGATGTTGTCCTTATATGAGTCTCTGATCAAGAGCCCATTGCTCTCGTATCGCGTATCCGTCCCCACCCTAGAGCTCAATGAGACAACTGTTTTAGGGCTAGCGCTTATTTCCTCGACGCTGATCAATTTGACGCTCTCTCTCATTGGCCGGGATCTCTCGGACTGAGACTCTTGGCTCCGGGGACAACCGGTGTCAATGCCTCAGCTCCATGGGGAACTCTGAGAGGTTGATACGAGATACGATGACCATCTATCGGTCTTGGTTGGTTGGATCTAAACTGGATTAGACTTCAAAGCACTTCCTCTCTCATGACAGCTCTTGGAGTCGTAAATCTTGTTAAACATCTATCATGCTCCAGGTACAACTACATTTTGCATCTTATCATTCTCAAGTAGCTGGATCCCCTTCTCATACCCTTCTCATTGCTGTGAGATATCCACCTTGCTCCACCAGAACTCAGACTGCTTTCGTCCCCAGACATCATCCACAAACGCAGCAGGGCTACCGACATCGCCTCCAATCAACTCCTCATTCCCAGGGCCAAACTGTAGAACCTTGGGTGCCTTGCCGTCATACGGTTCCCACTTTGGTCGACTGGCAAATTCACCGCCGACGGCATTGGGGTCACCCTTGGTAATAAAACTCGTGACGTAGGCATTTGTAGTTTTTGCCACCTCCCTCTGTGCTGGAGAGAAAGCCAGGACATTTGGATCACAGACCTCGTACCTCATGTTGTCGCCGTGCTGGGCGCCGTTGTTCACAGAAGTGACCAAGGCCCAGTGGTAAACGTAGACAGGGGCTGAGGGAGAAGCTAGCTCTGCTGTCTGGCGCACAGGTGCCACGTAGGCATAATGGGCGTAAGCTGCTTCGATGCGCTTATACTGAGCTCCCATACCCTTTCGCGTCTCCTTGTAGTCGTCAGAGGTGGCCGGATCAGGGTAAATGTTATCGATGGTATCAATGTCTTCCTTGGAGAGAAGCGGCAGCAACTCCTCAAAGAAGTGTCGGAACTCGGCCGTGGTGGACATGTTCTTATCCACGTAGAGCGAGCCCTCATTGGTGGTAAAGCCGGTCATGATGGGCACCTTGTGCCACTTGCCCTGCTTCCACGTCTCCAGCGGCGGTCGGGCGATAATATCGCCATCGATGACGGGCTGGAAGGCCCAGCGAAGGGAAGGGTTGTATTTATCGAAGGTGGCCGTCTGAGCCGCGGTGATGACGTTTTCGGGTTGCTTTCGCAGGAAGGGGAAGATCTCGTCCTCGGGCAAGTCTTCGGGCACACCAGCTTGTTGAAGGAAGTCCTTGAACTGGGCTTCGTGAATAGGCGCGTTGTATGGTCTGACGGCTCGAGAGGTGGGAGCTCCAGACTCGAGGATGGCTTTGTGGAAGAGAGGAGCAACACCCTCCTTGTAGTACATCAGAAGATGACCGATCTATCAATGCCACATTAGCATGACTGATACAACACGTGAATCAACGCATGAGCAGAATGGAAACTTACAGAGTGAGCTCCAGCCGAAAGACCAAACAAGGTAACATTATCCGGGTCGCCACCAAAGGCTGCAATATTCTCCTGAACCCACTCCATCATGAGAATCTGGTCTCGGAGTCCAAGATTAAGCACGCCCTCCTTGGCACTAAGGCTAGACGGCAGAAACCCGAGGGCTCCGATACGGTAGTTGAAGCTAACAGCGATAAAAGGCTCAGGGGCGTTGGCCACCATGGACGCAGTCTTGTGCATGCTGGCCGTGCCTCTGTTGAACGCTCCGCCATGGATGTACAGCGCAACGGGGAGCTTGGCATGCGACCCTGATGACTGGCGAAAGATGTTGGCAGTCAAGCAGTCTTCGCTATACACAAGGGGCGCTCCCGCCAAGAGTGGCTTGCCGGGACCTGCAGGGCCATACTTGGAGGCGTGGACGACTGTGTCAGAGGAGGGAGGGATCTTGGCCGGCAGCCGAAACCGCAGATCTCCGGTGGGTGGCAAGGCATAGGGGACTCCAAGCCAGCCGTCGACTGGCTGGGGAAGCGCGTCCTGCAGCTTGACACCGATAATCTTGCCCTGAGGGAGGGTGACGGTTGGTTCAATTTGGCTTCCCATGGTATCGGATCTTTCGGTGGATGGATTTCTACGTCGAAAGGAGATAAGCAGGGGGAAGGCAGCGTCACTCTGGCTGCGTTAAATAACAAGCCGAGAACTCGAGATTGACGAGCCCAGAGGCGAAAGGGCAGCGTGATTCGGAGAAAGGTGGAGCACAGATCGGAGTCCAAACTACGCTCCGTGGAAATCTGGGGTTCGGGATGTATTGATAACAACTTCGGCAGGACTAAACAGCTCACTTATCAAGAGACCATGGGCCGAGGGAGATAGCAAAGAGAACTATTGGATTCCGACAATCAGGTTCCGCGTTGATAAAGCCGCTCTGATCCTTCTTATGCCCCGCAAAACCGACAGTTGTATATCTCGACGGATCCTCGAGGCCGAGCCCGGATCTTAGATTTGAACACCGAGGACCGGAGGCGAGTTGCGCTAGACTCTGACCCCGCACAGTAATCGCAGATAACCAAGGCTCGATTGGGCAGATAGTGGAGTGGCTTGATAACGGGGGGGAAACGCCTGGAGATAGCCCATGGAGATGCTAACCAGATACGCGTCTGGTCCCAGCTCGTTCGTGTCATGTACCCCAGATTCTGCCGCCCTCCATTGGCAATGGAATTGGGATAAATAGACGGACTTGCCGACCCACAGAATCTTCCATGTCGCTCTATCTTTCTCAAGTTTCAACCTTGACTCGTGACTGAAAGTCTATTCAGCGACAAGGCGAGAAGGGGCTCAACACCACAAGTTCTTGTCTTACCTTTCCCCCTTTTTTTCTCCAATTTCTCTGCCATGTCGTCACAAGACGCCAAAACCACGGGCGCTCAGTTCCCCGACGACAAGCGCTCCGCAAAGGCCGCCGAGGCCGAGGAGAACATTGCCATGAGCAAGCTCGAGTCCATCACACCTGGCGAGGTGGTTGAGCTCGATGCCACCGAGACGTTCCTCCGCCAGCACAACTTCAGCAACGAGTACCTCGAGGAGCTCATGAACGACGCGGCTCTCAACAAGCAGTTGATCCGCAAGGTCGACATGGTCCTCCTCCCGCTGCTCATGGGAACCTACATGCTGCAGTACATCGACAAGACCACAATGGCCTACTCTGCCGTCTTTGACCTCTTCACCGACACGGGCATCTCGTCTGAGCAGTACAGCTGGTTCGCAAGCATTTTTTACTTTGCTTATATGGCCGCTGAGTATCCGTGGCTCTTCCTCGCGCAAAAGACGCGCATGGGCAAGGTCATTTCCGGCTGTGTCTTGGCCTGGGGTAGCGTCCTTATGTTGACGGCTGCTGGAAACAACTTTGGCTCTCTCGCGGCGTGCCGCTTCTTCCTCGGCGTGTTTGAGGCGCCGATTACCACATGTTTCATGATGATTGTTTCCATGTGGTATACGCGAGAGCAGCAGCCGTTTAGAGCCGGTATCTTTTACTGCTGTAACGGCGTTGGCTCAATGGTAAGATAGGCTCACAACTCCCAATTGGACGGTGCTAACGGAATAACCAGGTCGGCGGCGTTCTCACCTTCGGAATAGGACAAATCAAGGGGTTTCCCATCTGGAAAGCCGTCTTCCTCACCTGCGGCGGCATGACAGTCGTCTGGGGTCTCGCCCTCCTCTTCCTCCTCCCCGACAACATCCTAACAGCCAAGCGATTCACACTCGAAGAGCGCGCCCTCCTCATCGGCCGCGGCCGTCTCGCGCGAACCGGAATCCTCAACCAGACCATCAAGTGGAACCAAGTCCGCGAGGCCTTCATCGACCCCCAAGTCTGGCTCTTGTTCCTGTTTATGCTTCTCAACGAAGTCATCAACGGAGGAATCGCCAACTTTGGAAAGCTCATCATCAAGGGCGTTGTGCACGATCCCCTCCAGACTGTGGCGCTTGGTATCCCCCAGGGAGCGTTCCAGGTGTTTTACATCCTCTCGGGCACATACCTTGCTTCTCGCATCAAGAACTGGCGCACCATCATCATGATGATCTACCTCGTGCCCACTGTGATTGGTGTCTGTCTGATGTGGAAGCTGGATCGTGATGGCCACAAGGTTGGCGTTCTCTTCAGCTACTACATCGTTGGCGGTTTCGTAACTGGTAAGGAACTACAAGGCCAAATCAATCTTATCCTTTCTAACACTTCTCAGCGCTTGTCCTGGCTATGCAGATGCCGGCATCCAACCTCGGTGGCTACACCAAGCGAATCACAGCCTCTGCCATGGTGTTCATTGCGTATGTTTCTAACCACTCTCTGAAATAGAACTGGAAGCTAAAAGCCTCTTTAGTTACTGTGCTGGCAACATCATCGGCCCTCACGCCTTCTTGGGCAGGGAAGCACCCCAGTATCAGACCGGCTGCATCACCATTCTTGGCTGCTCAGTCGGTCAGGTCCTGGTCGCCCTCGCTCTTCGACTGCTCTTGATCAACCGCAACAAGCGACGCGATGCTGCCATGGCCGCCATTGGAGAGGTCGATACGGACGCGACTGATGGAGCTGATATCACCGACTTTGAGGTAAGATGCTTCCATGCAACTGTGTGCCAAGCTTCTGCTAACCACTGCTTTAGAACCCTCACTTCCGATACGTCTATTAAGACGAGGATGCTTTGGACGATTAGTGGCTTTGTAATAGTGAATCCGTGTTTAGAATTCACATATGATGAGACGCGATACCACAGTGATACCCTTTACAAGTGATGCTATGGCCTGTACCTATTCAGTGAATATCTTCCGAGCTAGGCCTAGTCTCGTCTCACATGCCTGAGTCCTCTAAGCCTACCTAGTAACACGGTTGATATTCTCGTAGTAGTCGTATCGGTCTGTTCCCGGTCTACACAAGCAAAGGTATTAAGGATTGTTCCAGAACCCGAGAGTCATGCCCCCGAAACAGTCCAAGTTTCTCTATTACTACGACTCAACGATGACGGTCACTGATTCAATATACCGTGTGAGGTGGACACCTAGTGATTCCTTGATCCACCCCTTGATCCATGAGACTGTCACCAGGGTTGCAAATCCGAAACTAATTAGTTTTTCTTAGTTTTGCCTTTAAAGTATAATTATACCCTGAATATTTAAGCTATAAGAGAGAAAATTAGATATAAAATATATTAAATAAAGATCTATTTATTATTATTTTCTAGGTATTTTTATTAAGTATACTTATTTAATTATAATTAAATAAAGAGAATTAGTTTTTAAAACTAAAACTAATTAGTTTATAAGTAAAAAAAAGTCTTATAAGTAAATAAATAAAAACCTAGGAATTATATTTAAGATATAACTTAAGTTTTATTAAATTAAAAAATACTATATCTTAAGTTAGTTATTAAGTATTATTTTTATAAGTATTTATTTTAGCTATTTATAGTAAAACTAATTAAAACTAATTAGTCTTAGATTTACAACCCTAACTATCAGCCACAATAGTAAAAGACATAGTTATTAATACATAACGGCATTAAAACCTAATACTATAAAATACCGTAACCTAATTATTTTGCCCTTTTATGGCAGCAGCAATGTGAGACTTCTTTCACCTTGGATGCCCCCCATTGGTCCGTGAAAGACTGTTGCACTGCAGTGGCTATTTGGAAGGTAAACCGCCAATGGCAGTGAACCCATGTACTTATTCTCCACGGACCAGTGTCATCAAAATCAAGCGATTCGCTGCCACTGGAGAGAACCAATCATGTTCGCTCGGTCATCGGACTGCCTCGGAGCCCCCAACTAACCCTTGTCCAAGGCCGAAGGCCGAGCACCGAGTGAGGGGGCGAGCACCGAACGCTTCATCAACACGACATTTTGGGACTCCATATAATAGGTAGACTACCTAACACAACTGCTTCTCATAAACCGCCTGCTTTAGACCTTTCTCCTTGCCTCCTATATTTATGTCCCATCTGCGATCTCACCGTACCTATCCTTCCCTGTCTTCGTCACGTTTGGCTTTTCTACAACCGTCGGTGAATGAGACGCCTTGACTAAGGAAGAAGCCTGGGATTTGGAAAAATGTCGACTGTGGTATGTACCGCCTTGTTCTTCGGGCATAAAGGCCCATCTTTCTTTTTTGTTGTTATTTCCAATGACGAGACCGTCAGGGTTTCTAGTATCCTCGTAACAAACGCTACAATACTTTCATCTATATCGACTGACTATTCGACACAGGATCTACGCGTCGGCAACAAATATCGCATTGGCCGAAAGATCGGTGGCGGATCTTTCGGCGATGTATACCTCGGCACTAATATCATCTCGGGCGAGGAGATCGCAATCAAGCTCGAAAGCATCAAGGCCAAGCATCCGCAACTAGAATACGAGGCACGCGTTTACAAGTCACTTGCCGGCGGCGTGGGAATACCCTTTGTACGATGGTACGGCATCGAATGCGACTATAATGCTATGGTCTACGATCTTCTCGGTCCCAGTTTGGAAGATCTGTTCAACTTTTGCAACCGCAAGTTTTCTCTCAAAACCGTCCTTCTCCTCGTCGACCAGTTGATCTCTCGGGTCGAATATATCCATGCCAAGTCCTTCATCCATCGGGACATCAAACCGGATAATTTCTTAATGGGTATCGGCAAGCGAGGAAATCAGGTCAACGCAATCGACTTCGGTTTGGCCAAGAAATACCGCGACCCAAAAACCCATTTTCACATTCCATACCGTGAGAATAAAAACCTCACCGGGACCGCGCGTTACGCATCTATCAACACACATCTCGGCGTTGAACAGGCACGGCGGGATGACATGGAATCCCTTGGTTATATCATCTTATATTTCAGTCGCGGGTCCCTGCCTTGGCAAGGTTTAAAGGCAGGGACTAAGAAACAAAAGTATGATCGCATCATGGAGAAGAAGATGACTACGCCAACGGAAGTCTTGTGTCGTGGCCTACCCAACGAGTTCGCCATCTATCTCAATTACTGCCGATCTCTTCGCTTCGATGATAAGCCTGATTATAGCTATCTGCGAAAGATCTTTCGGGATCTCTTTGTTCGAGAGGGCTTCCAGTATGATTATGTGTTCGATTGGACTGTCTACAAATATCAGAAAAATGCCGAGGCAATGGTCAAGGCTGGTGGAGGCAATGGCCCGGCTGCAGGCGACGGAACTCGACGCTGAATGGAGTTTGAATTGAACTACTTGGGGGTGATGAATAGTGCTGGCCTTTCGTCAAGGTGGCTAAGAGCAACTGATAAAAACCTGGTCATCCTTGGTAATATTTCTGGAGGTCTGTAGGTCCTACTTAGGTTACGGTGTTTTACGGTATTGGGTTTTGATGCCGTCATGTNNTTTTGCTATTGTGGCTGACGGTCTCGTCATTGGAAACAACAAAATAGGCCCTATTTCGTCCATGCTATTCCATGACGCCAGACAAGTCATAGCTCATGTGACATCTCAAGATCACCAGCCAAGCCATTCCACACCGCCCAATATTCCGGCATAGTGTCAACTGATGGCTCTGTTAATGCCTGGCTCGCATCCCAGGAGGCATCGTTCCCCGTGAGCCACAACCCCGAGAATGCGGGGTTCGTTGACAGGGAACCTTCTGATATGGGCAGGTTATCCGTAAACTCGCTGACTGAGTGACTGCCGCCAGATATAAGCTGTTCGTTGAGTTCTGGGAAGTTGGGTCTGATAGATGATGTCTCGAACGACATTGCGTCGCTACCTGACCAGCCTATCCGAGAGAAGGAGTTGGGCGTCTCCGGGAAGGCATCGGGAATAGAGTGTAGCTCGTGTCTCATGCTACTGATGGAACCTCTAATGTCTGAGAGATTCGAAGAGGCGGTATCGACTTGCCGAGGAAGCTCGGCGCTCACCCCGGCACGAGTAGTCGACGGTGGAACGACTCCGCCCTTGTCGTTGGGTCCCTGGCCATCGAAGACTAGGCCAGTCTCGTGTAATCGTTTCCCCTTCTCCACAAGTTTTACGAGTGCAGACCAGGGCTCACATGCCCCACGGGCTCCAAAGCTTGTGGTCCAGAGGCCTAATACAAGTCCCAAGGCATTCCAAGACTGTCGAGCAACCCCCGTATCATGAGGTCTGAGATACAGGCTTTCCAGTAGGAAGGCGGTTGCATGCCAATGTATATAGGTGCCAAACATCCAGCCTCGACGATGAGGCGGCGACATCGTCTCCAACACGTGCAAGCACTCAATAGTCTCGATGGAAGCCGCCACTAGACGGTCCCGGAGGTCGTTTGAGACGGAGTGCCGCAACTCGGAAGACAAGACATGATGATAGATAAGAAGAGGTGCCGTGGCAAGGGACAGCTTTGCGTTAGTGGCTGTAAGCCATTCCAGGCCGTCATCTGCGCAGTGCCGAAGATAGCGCTCTTGTATCTGCTCTCTGCGCTTTGCCACTAACTCTTCCATTCCCTCTTCGTTGGGGGGTTGAGGGCCCTTTTGCCGTCGCGCATGTGTCAACTTCTTCAACAGCAAGCTAATCTCGTACTTGACTAGCATATGGGTCATGTCGGTCATGCCTGTCCTTGAAGTTGGATGCTCCGTGTACGTGGGATCAAGGTCGGAGTCGTTGATATTTAGCGGAGGCCCGACATCGATACAGCCGTCAGATATCAACCAGTCGGTATCTAAATCCAGAGCTGTCTTCAAATCCAACATCCAGAGGCAGAGCCATAGTCTCCTTCGTGTCTCCAAGTCGAGTGGAGACTCTTGAGAGTTGGGGCCCAGATGCACACCAATGCCTTGCGCTATACGCACAGCGAGTGCAGTGAGGTTCCAGGTCAACCGTGGTTGCACGTATTGTCTTAGAGAAGAAATATACAAGACAAAAGCTTGCAGTGTCACCAGGTCCGCAGATGTCATGAACTCTGCTCTTGCAAGTGCCTGCTCTGAAGCACAGCGATACTGATTGATCAGGGTCTCCTTTTCTTGACCCAAAAGCTCCCGCACCTGCTCCATGTCAGTCGAATTCGTAAGAAGAATGGTGGGGAGTAAGCATACTTCTTCCAGAGCCATGGAACCTACAGCAGCGAAGTAGATGGCGAAGATCAACGCCTCCTCGGGTGGGCTGAGCGAACGGACCCTACCTTGAATGCTTCTGATCGTCTTGCTCAACGCCGGAATGTGGAAGAGTTTTACCAAGGGATTGACGTTTTCGACAAATGTCTGCCAGTAAAAGGGTATCTGTGACGGAGAAGGATGCTGGCTGCTGAGATTCGAGTCGCGTGAGGGATAGGACAAAACCAGAGCATGGGTATCAGGAGAAGTTGAAAAGTCTTCTGAAAACCGTTTTGCGGGATCGAAATTGCGAGCATCGGGGTCAATTGTGATCTCTCCATTCCCATCAATTGCGACAAGCCCACTGGCCTTGTGAAGCTGTTGATAATGTTATTGGAGAACAATTGAACAGGAAAGACCCCTAGACAGCTATGATTGAGGCAAAAATTGAACAAGAAAATGTGCCTTATGGAGGGAGTTCGCATACCAATTCGTTTAGCTTCACCAGGACTGAAGTATACTCGCAGCTGGCCTCTTCTTCGATACGAGTTCCTGGCTTCGCGTCGAACATATAGAGTCGTTTGGGCAGCCTCTCCCCGATGTACCACCATCGATCAACCCACTGCTCTTTAACTAGAATACCCTCATCAAGTCGAAACTGTATATCTGACTGACTCAAAGATGGGCGTTCCTTAGAAACGAAAGCCGCTGTCTGATGGGATACAGGCCTGCCTCCTAGGCCTCTCTGGAGGATGCGCTCGGTGGCTCGAGCACGTGGTTTCGGCCGGGCTCTACCAGGCGGTGGAAACACACATCTGGACCCATGCCTAGCGCAGTTGGCGCACGGAATTGCCTTGTCGCATTTGACCTTGCGACGACGACATGTCACACACGATCGCACGCTCAAGAATGGCTGACCGCTGGTTGAGGGTACTGGTGGTAGGTCGGATGGAGTGTCGTTGCAGTCGAGATTACTTGGGTGTGTTTCTGATGAGGTATCGCGCAGATTAAGATCCATAGCTCTCACTTTGATCAACAGGTTCGTGGCTCAATAGCGAGAATCATCAGCCTGGCCACCTTGACGCAATAGAGACTTCAACCGGCGGCTCGGATATTCAGTTTTGCCGACCAGCACAGTAATGACAGGGGCCAAGTGGCTCCGTTCCGAGATGCAGTACCCGATAGACCAAAGGTTGGGGAACCAGGGGTTCACTGATGTCTTTGTCCAAACCCCTTCCTCATATTAAGGACCTGATTTCGTTTTATCACTATAAATCCCGACCATTTTTCACTTGGCAAGATGCGTGAGAACAGTCACGGGGATGGTAATCCAATGTCTTGGATATCGAAACTCCATATAGATGTACAAAGACAGATTTCCTCAAAACGCCTTTCATATTCCCATCAAGATCCAATCTCACCACCCATCAACCCAAGTCCCAGGCATGCAATCAAGCGACTTCTGCCCACTCTTGCGCAGCTTGCGCAGTTGCCTTTTTTCAAATCGGCTTTCTCTGAGGTCGCAGGCCCAGTCGAGACCAGCGACCACTCGCCTCGTCGTCTCAGGCCTCCAGGACCCCCTATGGCCGTCCATCGCGGTCCGCCTCAGAGGAGGGCGTACAGGCCAGGGTGGTGAGCCATCGCGATACACCTTCACCATGGGGTCTTTCCAGGCTCGGTGGGGCTCTAGGGCCCTCCAAATACTCGCTCTAAGGCCGAGAGGCTCCTCTTGCGTGAAGTGAGGAAAATCCAACAAGAGCTCCCGTACTGGGCATGTGTCGTCGATCTCTTGAACCCAGCACGGCACGCGCCTCCCTCCTGACTCTTGGATGACTAGTACCTTGCGAAAGACTGTTTGTTCTTTCCGGGATTTCTCATTCCAAGTCGCGACACAATGCTTGATTTCGACATCAAGATATTGCTTAATGTCAACATCGACTTGTTCCTGCAAGTTTAGCCACAGGTCGCACCGTTCCAGAGCCATCTCTGGCGTCCAAGCCCTGTCAAGTATCAAGTGAAGGGCGCTTAATCCTTCGTTTTTCTCCCGATGTAATCTGTAGGGCCAGGTCTTTGTATGAATATCGGTGCCGCTCGACAGGACGTCAGCGAGGACAGGGGCCCAGTCATTCTGGACATCAAACTCTAAGAACCAATACCACGACTCAAACCCCCATACAAGGTATGAATAGACGCACATATTGAAGGGTTCCCACGCGTCACAAATGCGTCTTTTGCAGTAATCGACGTAGTTCTTGACGTCACGCGCCGAGCTGATGGTGTTGAGGACCCTTGAAAACTCAAGGATAGTGAGTGAATCGCTTCTCAAGTCAATGTAATCAAACGCCATCGGCTTGAGACTAGTGTGGATCGAGGGAAAAACAGGTGGAGGCCTCTCTGAGATGTGAGTCGAAGCCCTGTAGATACTTGTGAGTCTGATGACCAGTCCTGCGGTGAGCCGGAACGAACCTCTGTAGCGAATCTGAAGTTTGTTCAACCAAGAATTTACAAACCTTATGGGCGCCATAAATGACACAATACTATCAACATTCATCAGTTAGAACACTCATACAGGTTACACGCTCATCATGTCTACTCACCCCATAAAAGGTTGTCTCGTCGTCCGCACAGTTTCTAAGGCTCCATGTCACAGTTGTGAAGGGGGTGACAACGCCCTTGCAAAAGACATCCCTGATCACTTCCAAGTTATCATTGATAAGGGCGTTGGACAGTCGATCAGCAGTTTCGCTTGATACCGGGGCAAAGTCGATAACATGCGGAAAGTGAAGGGAAACGGACAGGGGAGAGAGCGACCCACGCTGGACCAATAATTTGACGTATAGGTTCAACATGGGAACAGACGCCAAGAAGGAGAGATCTTCTTGCGCATTCGTAGAGTCTGCATCGCCGAATCCAGGGCTTGTGGTGAGCGTTTTCTTCGTTTGGAGGCAGCCAACTGTGCTCCAGCCCCACCGCCATTGCTTGACATGAGTGTCTGATTCATTCCTATTTGATGGGGATATGGGGTTCCGACGTGGAGTGGGGACCATTCCTTTCGATTTTCTCCTAACGACAGAAGCAGTGGCAAGCTGGGGCTGTCTTTTGCAAGGCGCAGCCAGCGGTCTCATATTCGCGGCCCTAAAGTCGCTAGATCAGCTCTGGCCCTTGATCCTCAAGACAGATACTTACAATATGTTTGTAGTCATGTGCAGTTGAAGTGAAGAGAGGGACCGGTCCAGATCTTCATTGCACTGGCGGATCTGTGCTTTGTGCTGTAGAAACAGAGCACCGACGGTACTCAAAGAGGTGCGTCCAGGCTTGTTCAGAAGGGTGGCCTCCCATGGGGTTCGGATTTCGTCAAAGTCGGCGAGAACAACCTGGAGCGAGTGACAAACTGCCTCAATGTCGTCGAGCTTATCCGAGAGAGTGGCAAGGTCTTTGGCGGCAGATCTGTAATCGGCAATCAGCTTCTTGATGGCAGTCGTCGTCTGCATCAGTTGCATCGCCAGAGAGACGACGCCGAACGCGAGGGAAGCGGGATCCATTTTGAGATGAGCATGAGAGGCCCCAGCTGAAGAGGCGAAGATCAAGGCGAGAATCAATAAATAGAGAAGAATTTCAGGTTGTGCAAAGAGGGCGGGGCGAAGCACGACATGCAGCTCAGCCTAGAACCTCACCCTTTGGTAGCATTTGCACATTTCATGCCGGCTGACGTGGCTGAGTATTTTTCTGTCACACTTTGACAATCCTCGCTTCTTGAAGACAGGTTTAGCTGGAGGAAGAACATTGTTGATCGGGTCCCGTCTCTTACAGCGCTTATGGGAAGCATTCCTTCAACACAACAGTGGCATCAATGCCATAGAGGAAATCGTAATGATATGATCATGTGGAGCTTATAACATGAAACAACGACTCATATTGCCGCAGCCCAGGTATTCTGGCAACAACACTATCAGGAGGTTCCGTTGGTGAGGAATAATCCAACGGGTTTAACAATTAACCTCAAAAGGCATAAAACTATCTGATCCGGTAGTTGGGGCACTAGAGATTCAAGAGCCTGGCTGCGCCATTGACTGTCACTCGAGCTTCAGCCCAAATTACAACCTGGCTGCATAGCCACACCACAAGGCAACGGCATGTTCGCACAGCCAACCAACATGGGCATCCCATGACATGATTCGAGAAAGAGTGTCCGTTAAACGCACGATCCACTTTGGTATTACTCATTGACCGATTCCTTCGACTGGCACGAACATTCTTATTTACAAAGCACTGGCCTTATATGCTGCCATGGAAAAGGCCGAGATGATGGCGGAGCGTCACGAAGATTAAGGGGCGGGCCAGGGCGAGAGCGAGGAGAGTAGGGGCCCTGAATGGACTGATGGGTAAATTGTCATTAGAAGCATCGCCATGTGCCAGTTGTATCACCGTAACGCTTTGACAGTTGCAGATCTTCTAAAGACGCTGGTATCGATAAGACACATTGATAGCAAAGTCTACTATCAACCGATATTCTTGATTAAATCAGCAAGCTAACTGCAGGCTTGTCTTATGTTTCTATGATCGCGGTAAGGGAGTCGTGATGCAATTACTAAGACACCTAGAGTAACGGAGTCAATAGTCTCTTAGCAATGCTACTGCGAGACTAAGAAATAAGGAGCTTATAAAAAGGGTAAATAGTAGTAGCGAGTGTGTAGCCGTAGTAGTAGAGATAACTTCTTATAATATACCTGAGACAGGGGTAGTTCTAAGCACGCGAGCAATAATATATAAAAAATAAGATAGCTTACTAAGTAAAAAAAACTATATAAGTATATATAAATAAAAGTTAATAATAAGTAATAATAAGAAATAGGGATATAATATAAGATAATAAATAGAGCTAAGTAAGGATATCTCTAGTAAAGTAAGAAATTATAAATATAAATATTATAAAATAGTATAAAAATAAAACAAAAAAGGGCCTGACCGGGGATTGAACCCGGGCTCTTACATAAATTCTTTTAAAGAATAGGGAGTTTTCCCGAAACATAAATCTCTTGAGAGTTGTTAATTATTATCCGTGCGAAGCGTCGGACAGTTGACTTACTACCACTAGACCATCAGGCCGGGCTCTTGTTAGCAGCCGTTGCAGCTTTTGAGGTACTTAACCCAATTGGGATCTAGCGCGCACTTAGCTGCTCTGAGCTGTTCCTCTTACTCTGAGAACTTGGAGATTTATTAGTTAGAGGAATTTAACTATAATTTCAGAGGCAATCTAGGAGGAGGAGCTAGAAGTTTTCCTGTAACTTGCTAACTGATCTTACTATTATGGAGTAGCGAGGCTTCACCATACACGTAGTAATTCGACCACCTCTTCAGTCCGGGTTGAACAAGACACGGTATTAACTATCAAGTGATATTGCTACTGGAAGGCAATCCCGAATAAGACGGCAACGATCGAGGACGATCTGGCATTCTGTTCATGAGGTCTACCTCTCGATCAAAACTTCCGCTAATACAGAATCATTCGCGACCGCCTGAAATAATCTTCTCCTGGTTTACGAATTTTGTGATCTCAATGGAAGGTCCGCCTACGAGCGTTCAAACGACGATAACCACCTTTGTTTCTTATCTGGACATGGTGTTGAAAATGAATAGAAGCATGATTGTCACAACCCCAAAGCCCAATCCGACGATGAAGGCTGTCTCACCCATTTCCAAGTGGCTCAAGGACGAGACAGCTGCTTTCATCGAACTTGGCACAAATGGCATTCAGCGGGGTGGGGCGGCTCGTGGTCGAGGTGCAACGACTCGGTTCCAACAAAAGTCCCCTTCCAACTTCCGCTTCCGACTAAGCTGTGTCTGGGTGAACTTCTACCGTGGGCCGTTGTGATGCCGTCGTAGAAGTACGGCATCTCGATCATAGGTGCAACAAGGGTCAGGTCTCCATCGGATCCTGCGCCGGACCTGTTGCTCCCTGTCTGAGTAACCACATCTGCGGTGCTGCTGGCTTGTTGTGATCTTCTGGGGCTTGCTCGGTTGTCTTCAGGGCTCCGCGGCACCCCAGCAGCAGCTCACAGCGACCCATTTTCTAGTGGCTCGCTCCCAGGTTGATCAATCGACAAGGGTCAGGTCGCTACCAACGCAAATGACCCTTGTTGGCAGTTTGTAATACGCGGCTGGCAGTTGGCGTGACGCTGGCAGCAGTCGTCAATCCATGTTTGCGCAAGTCTGTCTCCGTATCCTCGTTGTCGCCTTGGTCACCCGGGCTGTCTGAACTCCAGCCCTCGAGACTCGCAATGGCCGAGCTCGCGTTGGCAGTCCTCCAAGTCTACATATAGGCCATTCCACTGGTTCCCAGAGCAGAGTCCCGTCATCCTTGCCAATGGCCGCAAGGCATGCGTACCTCGGGAACCCATTCGCAATCCGAGTCTCGAACACCGTGCAGCTCACCATTATGCGCAAACACTGCCCACTCCCTCACCTCCATCACCCCGTTCCAACTCACACACCTCGCCGCCCGCCACCACCACGCTCGAGTCACACGTCGGCCTACCCGCCCACGTCCCCCTGACATGTAAGCGTGAGGCGCGGTACATGCCCAGCCGTCCTGTCGCCATCCGCCGCCGCCACACTCGCCTGCCCGTCCACGTCCCTATAAGCGCGCGATTAATAGCGTGTGCGACCTTGAATATGCCCCGTGCACGTCGGACATCACGTCGGCCGAGTGGTGGTCGTCGATGCCAAGCGCCCAAACTTGGGATTGTCACCGAAATCGTGGATGGCTGCATCTTGATCCTGATAAGACTCCTCGGCGGCAGCTGGGCGCAATTTCGACAAGCCTGCCATGAACTAAAGGAAATCTCCATAGCCAAGTTTCTCTTCGCTTGCATTCCTCGGGTCAGGCACAAGCGATAGTGTGCTCAGATTGGTCTCGCTTGCTCGGGATGTACCGCCCCATGTCAGGTCGGCTATAGGGGTGGTCGGTTGTGAGGGATCCGACGTTACACCACACCACGAGCGTACATCAACTCGTGGATCCAATCATCTATTGTCATGACCGCGGCATCGACCATTTCCGACCACTTACGAGCTACAACCTCGTCCCATGTGATATGCAAGCCGATCGGCTGGCCCAGAGTCAAGCTGTGGGATCATTCATACCGTGACCCTGTCCACGCTGATCTTTCAGAAGTTTAGATGGGAATGGCGCGGTGGCCTTCTCCTTCCCGATAGCGTTAACAATATCGTCGGGCAGGCTGGACGAGAGCGAAATGGGGTGTCATCTGGCGGGCACGTGGGAGATGTAGCAGGGGGAGGATGTGAGGGTTTGAGCTCAGAAGAGGAAGGTAGCTATGTAGGTACTCTGCCTAAGTCCCCAGACGTTCTGGAAGTCTGGACCGACGTTCTGGAAGTCTGGGCCGACGTTCCGACAATCCTCACTTAGCGTCACCAAAGCTATTCACAATTTCGCACCCATCTCGTTGCTCATTCTTAATACATTCATTAGGTATACAACGCGAGGTCTACATTCTGAAGATTGAATGTGAAAACTTCCTCTTCGATCTCTATTTGCAATAGGAAATGGTGCGCTATAGGCTATAGCCACCCGTAGAGTGCAAAGCATCAAACTCAGTTGTGAGCTCAAACATCAATGCGAGACTGTAAAGCAAACTTCCAAAAGACGCAAGTGCTTCGCCGGAGAGTGTCTAGTGACGCGTGTGAGATAGTAGGGGTCTACTATCCCGTTGGGGCTACCTCCATTTGCGAAAACCAACCGTCAACCATGCGGAGATCATGCCATAGGGCTGCCGTTAAACGGTACCTCGGGCCGCTGTAAGTCAAATACACCCAGACCAAGGATATAAAAGAGTCGAGTCCTCTGCGTCTTTCCTACTTGCTCCAGAACTCTCATCATCCTCTCATCCTACTCGTCCTCATCTATCGACTATCCAGTCTACCATTCACAGCTTCGACACTTGTGTCCTCCAAGAGTAAGTTTACCTGATTCACATCGCTAACAACCTCGGCCCTGGCTGATCGACCTCTCCAGTCACGATGAAGCTCTCTCTCCCAGCCGCGGTTTTTGCCTTCTCCCTGCTCGGTGCTGGCGATGCCGCCCGCATCGAGATCAGGACTACAACTGGGCCCGGACTCATTCCCGTTAGCGGGACCTCTTACATCGGCGATGATGGCAAGCGATACGGTTTGGGTAACTTCCAGGACGGCTGCAGATCCACTAGCTACAATTGGATCAAGCAGATGTGCATAGATTCAGGAAAGAAGAGGGCGCACGTTGTTTATTCCGGTGGCACCAAGAAATGCTTCAGACTGACCCGCTCATGGTCTAAGCTTTGTGGTGGTTCTGAAAGTTGCTATGCCGGCGTTTGCGCTAGGTGCTGGGAGTGGGATTATATCGCGGCCAAGTGTAACTGGTGAGGTCTGAGGGACGTCTTCATAAGGAGCTCTTATGTACTCGCTGGGGACTTCATAAGCAACCTATTCCTTATTGATCCTATATTTACGTCAGCTTTCTAAATTCTAATTAACTTCCTTTAACACATCCGTCGTTCCACACCGTGACTAGTGCCGTGACACCAGGGCATATATACAATGGAGAATGTGGAAGCCTCAGCCTACACCTGTGTTGAGGAGCTTGATTCATTCCACTTTAAGTCTGACAACTTCATGAAGGGAACCTCTGCATCCTGTGCGAAGTACTTCGAAGTGCCAGACTAGTTGCGTTAGTAATGACCAGCAAATGCTCGTGCCTTATTAAGGCCCCAGCTCTATCAACAACTATCTGGACCCCGTCTGAGTTCCATCTCCGACCAGCATCATCCGCTCATTCCAAGACTCAATAAATATGAAACTCTTCGCTAGCAGGCTTCACGTGTATAAATTCCCCATGCATAATCCCATCGACATACGCATCTCCCACAAAAGTAAATCCCCCACCCTCTCGCGGCCGCAAGATGATGGGCGCCTTCATTCCCCAAAGCAAGGTAACCACGTCACCAGGCCTGGCCATGTCGTATCCGAGCCCAAGCATGCTCTTGGCTGTCTTGAAAAGAGCCCTATGGCTGTTGAAATGTCTCTCGTGCTCTTGGAGCCTCTTGCGAGCATTTGCAAGGTAGCCTGAAACGGTCTCCTTTTCGGGGGACTTGTTCCAGATATCTCGCAGGTCTCGAATAAACGTTTCCTGTGTTGGCGTCAAGATACTGGCGTCAATGGGACTCCGGCGCATGATCTTGCGAACCAAGAGCGCAATCTCTTGGCTTATGGAAGCATTGGTTCTCTTGTACAAATAGGTCGACAGAAGAACTCGCCATATATAGTCCTCTGCTGGTCCACACTCGGTTCCGAGATTGGTGAAATCAAGGATCGATTGTAAACGAGACTCCAAGTTTGTACGATCCATGGCTGAGTGGTCTGTGTCATAAATATCCTCGCATGGTTGCATGACTTCGGTGATGATATCAACACGGCACCCATGTGGACGAAGAACTCCAAGGCTGTCGTCAGAGCTGGTTCGAGTCATGCGAGGCATGGAAATCCCCGGAGTGGCGTCAAACAACTCGGATCTGTTGACTGGGTCTTCCGCGGTGCCCTCCCTTCCTATTTCTCGCCAGTCGGGGACCCAGGAAGGTAAACCATCAACACTCTCCTCCCTCGGGACGCAGCTGTCGAGGTTGTACGATCCATGGTATCCGTCATCATTCTCAATAAACGCTCTCGTCGTGGCAGTGAATACCTCTGCCATGGTCATCCTATAGTCTACCCGTATACCCAGACGGTCGTTGTCTGTAATGATGCCTAGCAGCCCAAACACAATATCTCTTGGATCGGTAGCCGAGTAAAAGGGGCGGTTTGGAGGGGATATTCTGGTCAAGAGGAGACTGTCCAGCAGTATTTCGTGTCCACGAAGACGCCCATGACGCGTCTCTATGGCCAGGTTATGGGAAAAGTTACTGTGCAAGCCCCTGGCGAAATCTTTGGTCTCAGGAATGTAGTAGCGATATCCATTATAGCAATCATCGATGACGTCCAGGGCATCTTCGAGCACACCCAACGGCACGGTTTTGGTCCCGCACAAGATGATGACTTCTTTGGCGAGAGCAATCTCTTGGTTGATCCAGATTCGACACCAGTAGTCCCGCTGCATGAGCCCCTGGAGTCCAGCGGCGAGACCCTGGTCGTCATTTGTCTTGCCTCGTAGACCTGGCTCGTGGAGAAGATCGTGGATGAAGCGAGCATGTTCCAATACCTCGTCACTATCAATGGCGGCATTCTCGGGCGAGGTAAGGTAGGCGATGACCCTGTCGTCTCTGGGTAGTTTGTTCAATGCCCGAGACTTTGTGGCTCTCGGACCGATGCGAGAAATAAAGTCCATTGCTGCGTCACTCCCGTCAGAGCCTGGACCCAACCAAGCGTATACACGATCTGCGTTGCTGAAGATGGCGCGCATTCGGCCAACCTCGTAGCTCTTTTCATCGACATCAGACTGCTGGATGCAGATCGAGTCGATCCAGAGCCAGCCGCGAACACCATCATCTCGTAGCTGCTCGAGTCCAGCGTGGAGATTGCAGCCAATGCCGAGAGAGGAGCCGTTGACTTTGATCTCAATCGTTTCTGTGACATCTCCCCAAACGTAGGATAGAGCCGCATAGTTGGTGTTGTTCATAGAGGCATGGCATAGTTTAAGTGAAAGACAAGCGTCGGGGCCAGAAGGTTCAAGGAAGCGAACAAGCCTGATGTTTAAGTTGTCGCGGGAAAGATGATCATAAGTAAACATGACACCGGCTGAACGAGACGATGTCAACTCAAGAGGAGGCTTGAGGCATGGATATGAGTGAATTAGGTAGGTAGGGTGCGTCAATTGTCTGCTGAACGTAAGCACAGCCTCACAGGCAGCAACATGCACGTAAACCACACAAATGGGCCCGCTAAAGGTATGCCGGGGTCCCTTGAGCAGATGAACATCATGTTATGACTGTAGTGAGGTTTCTTGCTCGTAAAACAAGTCTACCAGACTTTGAGCCAACTACCTCAGAGTAGCCAAAATGCCGCCTGATTGGAGGAACAAGTTGATCAAAACAAAAGACAGTAACAGACAAGAACACATGCCATATCCTCCACCGTTCCAGAATCCCCGACAACATCAATTCATGTCCCTCTTCCAGCGAGATCCGGGAAACGCCAGCCACGGTCCCGACTGTCGATGATCAGACTCGGCCGCCCTCCCTCCTTCAACTGCATATGCCATCTCAGGGGCTGCCGACTCGGTTGGCCTTTGCTCGGGTCCAAGTCCTCCTCCAGAGTTTCCCTGTGGCACAGCTATGGGCTGCTCACGCGTTTCATATGCCTCCACAGGCCTCTGGCGTCTTCGTCGTATGAGAAGTCCTATTATCACCCCAAGCCCGATTGCCACATGATGACCCAAGCCGGGTGGGAGAGGTCACCGCTCGTCATTATGACACTTTCCCCGTGGTTAGGCGAGTAGGGATCTGGGAAGAACACAGTGATATAGTCGGGAAGAGAGTGTGAGTCAATAATCCGAGCCCCCCCCTCAGAGGTGTCAAAGACCTCGGACACCACCCACCCGTCGACAACCCCGTATGCTGTACTTCCCTTCCAATAGCGGACATATACCGTCCTCTGCTGAACATCATCAGGATTGGCGCGCCGGGTTACTGCAAAATCTGTCGTGTCCTTGCTGCAATCGCCGTCTCCTTTGTTTATAACGAAACCACTGTAAAGACGTAGGAAGTGTGAGGTCAGCGTCATCCAAAGCATCACCTTCAACGCCTTCGGGAATGCACTATATACCTCATGCAACAGGTCGCGGTCGTCACGCTCCCCTGAACGGAAGTGGAGAGGCCTTCCCATCCATGTGGGCAAATTCCAGGGCTGAATGTGAGGGAAGGACACAGTTTAAGGTCATACTCCTCCGGAAGGCAAGAATACCACACCGGATCTTCGGAGTTCTGCAAGGCTCCCCGAGCGTCGCGCCCGCGGCTTTCAACGTCGAGCCATCCATCCGTGAAGTAAGTAGAACAGATAGGCGGGGGGGTAAACACGGTCGTCAAAGCCGGAAGAGTCTTGACAGAGGTCAGATCATCACACCAAACCCAAAAAAGCAGCGCTGTGAAGGTTCTGGGCACTATCGTTGTCGTCATGACGTTTTCGGATGTCGGTAACCTTAGATAAAAACACTGAGGCAACGGCCAAGAAACAAGAAACTGAGGACAGGAGTCTGGGGCAATACTGACATATAGATATGTGCCAGATCAGGCGGCAAGGTTTTGGGCTTCCAGGGCACGCGGGGGTTGGAAAGCACTGCGCCTCCGCCATTTGCACTTTGGTTCAGCTCTCATGTCGCCGTTGCAACTGGGATAGGTCAGGGGCAGCTTGGCAGACAGGCCATTATGCGTGTTTGTAGAGAAGCCTGTGTTACTGGACGCCACGCTTCGAGTTTCAAAATGAGGAGGGGCTGAACACCAGTCGGATCTCTTGTATGCGCCGGCCGTCGCTATCACCATGCAGATATATCGAAAGGGCAGTCAGTTGCTTGACGCCTCGGCCGTTATGAGTGGGCAAGTCAGACAATCAACGACGCCACGGTTTGATAGCGAGTGCCAGATGCCAAGGAATGTACGGATAGCTGGGCTTGATCACCCAAAAGTAACAATGCTCCTGCTCCTGGTCTCAGTGCATCAAATCAGGCTGTCTAATAATAGCAGAGCCCTGATACCAAGAGAACACCATATACGCAGGCAGCGACTCGTGCGGTCGGCTAGAAGCCCAGTTGCTGTCCGTAGTGTCTCTAGATTTCAAGGATGTTCCCGTGTGTCAATTAAAAGTCGAAGCCGGGCTGCCTCTCAAACCTCGCATCGTCAACTCGAACTCAACTCTAGATCTGCTTCAAGGCCTGTTTCTATCCTTTTCTCACTTCTAGCTTCTAACTTCTCTTCCTACACACAAAGACATGACCTCCCCTGTGTTATGAGGGGCTCCGTGGGCAACCACACTTCCATGTGCGACAAGCACCCAGCCAACATCGAGCCCAGGATACATTGGTGGCATCGGGTGTGTAGCACATCCTACTAGCTTGCGTGCTAAAGTAAACAGCCTTTTGTTTCTTGGCCATCGCCCTCAGTTATCATGCTATTTATTGGATACTATGCTTTCATCTATGACCCCAGCTTGAATCCGTTCAGAACCACTGACGACAACACAGCCAGAACCAAGCTTGGTTGCGATCTGCACTATTCTCCTGGCCGTTCCAGTTGCCAATCTCAGGGCTTGAGATCAAGAGATGCACAGTAAGACGCTATGCTCCAATAGCTCCGGTTACTGATGGCCAGTTATTTATACTTTTTCGCTTTTGGCAACTATTGCTCCCCCCTAGCTAGACTATACGAGGACCCATCTTCTTTAGGTTATGTGTATTAATGAGTAGTTTATGGGTCTTCTCGGAGAAACGCCTCGAGTGGGGACCGCTATCATAGCTGCGGCGGCAGTAGGTCACAGTCGTAGCTCCCGTAGGTGTCCGGGTGCCTCTAGTACAATCGGTGTATACTAACCCGTTACGCCTCACTTTATGGGACATCCTTTGACTTCGGGCGTTTCTCACTCTTTCGCAAGTTACTGTGGGGTCGATTGGCTGGTGTCTCTGGGGAATACTTCCGTTGTTAGTTCAGAGCAGCTTCTTGAGGGGCCACTTGGCGTAGACTACAAACTCGATCAGATTGTCAAATGATCGAGACACAAGGTTCTCCTCAACAGAGCCTGTTCATTGCAATCACACAAAGGCTGCGAGAGACGAGATCAAAAGACCAGCTCTTGGAGAAGAGCAACTCGAAGGTGTATAAACAGGTATATCCTTCTATATCAACAGCAGAACCGTAACATGTACATGGTCCACATCATTACTCCGAAGGTATCGACCATCCGTTGGGCTCATTATACTCATCAGGCGTCGTAGTCCCTTCAAGGACCTCGTACCTCTTCATCTGTAGCGCCTCCTCAGTGTCCTTGCCCCCAATGATCCTGGCGATTCGATCTCCAATCTCTTGTCCCTCGAAATACGCGCCCTGGAGGTAACCAAAGAACTGCGCAGAATTGGCCTCGCCGGCGAACCAGAGACGGTCAACGTTGGCTCGCATGTTCTGATGCTTCTCCAGGGTCATCCCTGGGGGCCAGTTGCTGAAAGAGCCAAATGCCCACCTATGTCTGATTAGTAATTGCAAGTTTGCAACACACTTGAATGAAGTATTGCTTACTCTTCTTGACTCCATCTGGGGTACATGAAGGCCGTGGGCTCGGGGATTTCCGTGTCAGGGAAAATGGTCTTGAGAACCTCCATGATCTCTTTCAAAGTCTCCTCGTCAGACTGCTGCTCCACATGGTACGACTGCTGTCCAGTCACAGTTCCAAAGAGGACGTTGGAACCCTCAACGAAGCCGGGCGCGTCCAGTGCCTGGAACAGAGGAAAGTAGCCACGCTCTTTGGGGTCGGCGTAGAGGAAGAACTCAGTGTCCTTCGGCCAGAAAGACTCGTTGAACTGCATAAACATCTTGGTGTAGGTTCCCATCTGGAACTGCTGAATGGGCTCTTGCTTCCAGCGAGGCAATTCTGGCTCAAACTCAATGACGTCGTTTTGCAGAACTCCAACAGAGAATGTGCAGATGGCGTACTCGGCTTCGATACAGTCGCCATCTTCCGTGATGATCTTGACACCGTTTGTATCATAGGCGACACGCTTGACGGTGGTGTTGAGAAGCAGTCTCGGGTCGTCCTCCTTCAAGAACTCGTCTGCCTCTCCAAGGAGCCAAGCGCTGAAGCCACGCTGATCAAAGACAAGATTCGTCTCGTCACTGAAATGGTCGAAAGTGGCATTCTGCACAGCAATGGTGTACAAGAAGCCGCACTGTTCAGGGGGATACACCATCTCAAAGTCCCATCCCCACCACTCAGCAGCTTGCTTCTTCATATCCCAGCCAGGCCTCCAACCAGCAAGACCAAGGCCTGCGCGCGTTGAAGTATCCTGGAGGTTGTTCAGGAGGAGCCCGGCATCCGCCATGGCAACCTCGAGCTTCTCATCAAATTCGTCGAGGGCTTCTGAGAAGTTGGCAGGGCCATTTTCGTCGTAGGTGAGGAGTTTGGTGTAGTCGGACGCCCTGTTCTTGATGCCATGCTTCTGAGCAAGACGCCAGATGGGGTTTTGGTTTCCCTTGTCAGACTGGAGACCTTCAACCCAGTTGGCACCAAGCTCCACGGTCAATGGCTTGCCGTCGGGACCCTCTCCGAAAGAAGTCTTTCTCAAGCGTCCTCCGACGTAGTCATTGTGCTCAACGATCAAGAAGTCGTGGACTGAGGCATTGGACAAGGCTTGGGCAGCAGTGATTCCAGCCACGCCAGCACCAAGGATAGCGACCTTGGTCTTCTTGCATGTGCCTCCTCGGGGAACCGCAGCGGCTTGGCTTGTGCCGAGGAGGAGTCCACAGAAGACTGCAAGGAGTTGTGAAGAAGAGTGCCGCATATTGAAAGAGGACCAAAGGGGTTGAGTCTCAAAGAGAGTTGGTACTAGGCATGGAGAGGAGAGCACTGGGTCGGTGGACTTCTGCAGTTTAAATAGCCCATCTCGTCGACTCTTGACGATTGCCAGCCGACAAACATAGATTCCATCCTGTCGCGAAGTCCCGCTCCTCTGCATCTCGTGCCGCAGCACGTTTCAGTTCGGCGTACTTCTGTACGACGCCCGATAGGGCATCTTGCGACGATGTCTCAGCCACGTGCCCGATCGACCGATCCCAGATCCTCTTTGGGGATTTGATTAGCAATGTTGCCAGGAACATCCAGGCACGAATGCTTCAGCCGAGCACAAGATGCGGTTGCCAAGTTGCGCGAATAAATTGCAATGGATCACAACTTCTTCACGTCAAATGTGGCTGGCTGGGATCTGAACCGCCCACACAATCTCCCCTCTCTCTTCGGCTTCACCGCACATTGGAGATAATAGAGAGGAGAGTGACAGCCAGATCATAGGTTACCCGTCTTCCATCGATCTAGTGTACCCAGGTGATGTCTCTTATATGGGATGAGGGTTAGCCCTATTCTGAGGGGGGAGTTGGTTGCCAAACTGTTTCCCAATGATGTAGGTGAGATTAGTGCCCGCCTCCGCAATTGCCGGCTTCTCTTGACTGCCGTCGCTACCAAGGCAGTTACCGGAATTTGACAGGGATGTGTGTATCGACCAGTCCTTGTTTATGCAGATATGGGCCCATCACTACTCTTCGCCTTTCACCATTATTAACAAACACTATAGTCCATAACAAGGAACACCCTAACATGATGACTCGCAACTAGGTTGCCCAGATACGGTCAGAATCTTAAGTGCTAATATACTATCTATTAGCGCAATTATCCCATTAAGGGCCAGGCTTTAACTATATTAAAAAACA
>JABFEX010000265.1:0-11368 GCA_013623515.1 Fusarium illudens
TATTAGGTTTTAATACTATTATATATTAATAAATATATCTTATATTATTATAGCTAATAGTCTTATTATTAGAAATAATAATAAGGAAATAAAGAAAATAAAGAAAATAAAGAAAATAAAGAAAATAAAGAAATGAAGAAAATGAAGAAAATAAAGAAAATAAAGAAAATAAAGAAATGAAGAAAATGAAGAAAATAAAGAAATGAAGAAAAAGGTGGCATGATCAGTTGATATCAGCCTGTTGTAAATAAACTCCCCGTATCGGCCACAATTTTCAGTCTTAAAGATATATGGCGCTTCTAGGGACCCCTTTCAGATAGAGACTGGGGGAAAATCTTGGGATCACCCAGTTCCTCGATTATGAGTATTCACTCTATATCTTCTACTAATAAGGAACTGAGTTTCTATCTTTGATAACCGTGACTTGTTCATTACTAGCCTATGGCTTCACTTGACCAACACAACACCACATGCAGAAGCGAGATTGCGAAACGCCCCCTGGGTCAGGATGGCGGAAATACAAAGTCCGCCAAGTGAATCCGCCCATGCCACCTTATTGCCCGAGGTACTGAGCAGCACACTTGCGATAGTGACAAAGCTCATAAGCCCATCCAGTCGGTGGTGCATTGCTGTTGATTTCAACAAGGCAGAACTCTCATCGTCTGCAACCTTGAGTGCTATTTGATTGTCAACACATGTTTACTGTCTTGTATGAGACGAACTTACTCCTGCGATATAACCACTCTTTTATAATGACAGTGACCAAGGCTACCCACACCGCATGGACGTTTGGACTGTGGGGATCGATTCCGTGCTCAGAGGCCACATTGAGTGGACTTTCAAGACTAGAGGGTCCGGGAAAGAACTGCAGTTGAAGAGCAATCGTGTTTTCCCATGCCATCTGTAGACCCATCGCAACCAGGGCACTGGAAGAAACAAGAGATGACGCCCCCTCCAAAAGTCTCGCCGACGAGGCATCTTTCCTGGCTGTGCGTAGATGCTGACTAGCCCATACAACAACGAGCGCGGCAAGGTCAGTTACCAAGTCGCTTGCGCTGTGCCAGCCATCTGCAGCGAGAGAGCTGGATCGAAATGCCCATCCTCCAGCCAACTTGAGAGCCGTGAGACACAAATCGGCGATTACACCGACCTGCACGGCTCGGACGCCCGAGCCGATTACGCTCGGTTGGCGGTGACGCTGGTCTGAAGTAGTCTTTCCGCTCATGGTAAAAATGAATGATAGAATGCCTCGACTCTTTTGCTGGATCGAGAATCGTGATGTCAAGAGTCAGAAGATAATACAGTGTTAGATAATCTACTATTATCAAGACATCGGTGTCATCATACATAGCATTGTGACAGAGCAAATCTATCAGCATCCACATGACAATATCGAGGCAATGCCGAGTTGCGAAAGCGAGAGTGACGCATGCTACCTTTAATCATTAAAGGCCGACGGGAGATAGCCATGAACCAATACAATATCTTCCTTGCTCGCATAGTGAATGGTCATTGGTCGGGTCCCGGGATCTCCAGTCTGCACCCACAAGGTCATGTCTCATTATCTATGTATTAATTACCCTCATGAAAATGCTGACAAGTCATATGAATCAAAGCTGAGCCACCTGTCGATCTCCCGGCGATGCCTGGTCAGCACTAATAAGACGCGGCTTGATTCGTCCCCACGGGGATCCGCGGCCACCAAATAGAGGGAACCATACCACCTTGGCTGACTGGCTCCCTCTATCGCGGCGCCGCTGGTACTTGGGATGTTGGCAACTTTACAGCCGAGCACTGGTTCGACGGCTTCAGCCGCAACCACAAGTTCGAGATTGCCAACGGTGCCGTCACCTACCGAAGCCGTAACTCAACCGACGAGTTGATTCATTTCGTCCGAGAGACAGGTCTTTATCCTTCGGGATCTTTCGGGTCAGATCCTTGCAAGATCATATACGGTGCCTTGGAGACCACGTTCAGGGATGGAAACGACACACGTGGTGACAAGGATACTGAGAATGTCGGTGTCGCCTTCATCCCGAACTTTGCTGGCCTCGACCGTAATACCAGCAGCGTTGGATCGCCCTTTGACACTTTGGTCGTCACAACGGATGCAAATCCTTTTTGGCACACAGAACCACCTCATCCTCATTGTCTGGCAGGCTGACCTTGTCAAGCCTGGAAAGACCGTCATGGAAAGCATGGGTCCTTGGAACCCAGATCGTAAATCGCTGTTTTATGTCATTGATCGCGTCGAAGGCGGTGTCGTCGCCAAGTACGAGTCAGAGGATGCATTCTTTGCGTTTCACCAAATCAACTCTTTTGAGAGTGATAATGGGGACATTTATGTCGACTTGCCAGTAAAGCCGGATGCAAGCTTCTTGAGCGCAGCCGAGGTGTCTCACTTGAGAGCCAACATCGGCATCTCTCACGGCTCATCGAAGAACGACATTGCTGGTACATTTACTCGATACCGTCTTCCCTTCCATGGTAACAATTCCCGTGCTACCAATGGATCTCTCATCACGCACACGGCCGAGCTAGAGTTCACTTTGCCCTATGCCGAGGCAAACATTGAGCTTCCGCGAATCAATGAAAAGTTATACGCACGCCCCTACAGATATACCTACGGAGTTCACGTCAACACAAAGGGACACTTCAGCGACTCCATCATCAAGATCGACACTCAAACCAAGCAGGTAAAGACTTGGTCTCCGTCTGTCAAGCACCTCCCGTCTGAGCCAATCTTTGTGCCCACCCCTGGAGGCGAGTGCGAGGACGATGGTGTCCTCCTGACGGTGGCCATGGACACTGCAAAGCGGGCCAGCTCCTTGGTGGTCATTGATGCGACGACCATGGAAGAAATTGGGCGAGCTCGAATGCCGATCGTCATGGGCTACGGATTCCATGGGGTATGGGGTTCTAGCTAATTAGATAGTTCCTTGGTAGAGGACAGCCTTGCTAGTGTCCGTTGAGGGCATCAGCAGACAAAACCAGGGTCGAGGTGCTACTTCGAAGCCAGCAGCGTCTTTCTCCTTTTGCCTTTCTCAATCTACCATTCCACACATTGTCTTTTCTATAGTCTCATCGTTTTTATATCTGCGGAGTGTGAGTCGTATATAACCCAGTCTATTCTAGAGTTTTGCTGTCTGACTGCCTGTACAAAAGCCGAGCATTTCCACGAAGAAGCCCAACTTCCGTTATAACTTATAAGGCATATCTTATTTATAAACCCAGTAGAGCAAAATGCCTTTGCCTTTCTACTCTCCCTTCCTTTTTCTAATTATTGTTTACCATCGCAGATTGGCCTGCTGGTGACCTTTCCACTGTGTCTACCTCTCACTGAGAGTCCTCGTACAGTCTCACAACCAATAATCTGAGCGTCGGTGGGATCAGCTCTGTTAGGCAGGTACTCTTGGTCGTCTTTCGAGCTCCCGGGTTTCCATAATGCTGACAAAAAGCAGGTTCATCCAGTTTCAGGACCTCCAACTTTTCAAACTTGGCCACTGTTCTTCCAGTGAGAAGACGTCCTTGGTCGCCGTTTGAGTGGTCGGCCAGGTCGATGTCTATAGACTTGAGGGTAGATGATGAAGGCAAAAGGCATTTGACAATCTCTCGAGACATCAGGTGAGTGCCCAGCCCCTCCCCAAAGTAGAGCCCCTGTGAGTGATAAGAGAAATTCTCGAGTTCCAGGGCATGCCTGATCAACAGGTCTAGAAAGGATGCAGACAAAGGGTCGTCGGATAGGGCGCAATGGTCGAGTTGGAGGGTGCGGATAGACTGAATCGCCCCGGAGAACATGGCACCAAGGTTACTATGCGCCATGTCCATATTCTCGAATCCTTTGTTGCGTCGAATGACCAGCTCGTCCAGGTGCGGCGCCACCTGATGCATCACTCCAACGGCCGGATTCGTAAAGTAGACGCTCCAGCCCTCGTCAGTGTCAAAGATGACTCGGCGCAGACGTTTCAAAGTGCCGCCCGAGCCAAGCTTGTTGAGTCGTCTTTGCAAGTAACTGAATGTCGTCTCCTCATAATTGCCTTGATCCTCAAGTAGAAGATGCAGCGTCTCAAGGTTTGGTAGCAAAGAGATGAGAAGTTCCATGCAGAACTTGCTCATGGAGACATCTTCCTCCTCGGCACTTTCAAGGTCTGGATCGTCTACGCTATCCATGCCGACACGACGGGCAGCGGCCTTGAGCATGTCAAATCCATGCTTGTTGGACCAGCCACCGACCTCGTACGCGTGCTGGCACAGTTCTTTTACCTGTGCAGCGAGATCGGGCCGCTCGATAAGCGTTCGAATAAACTTGACAAAGGCGTTTGTATGCTACTTTGACGGGATCCTTTAAAAACTGTGGAATGCAATGGGTTGGGCAAGATGATGAAAGAGGCTCGATGTTTGACTCAGAGCAAGCAGCGCCTGCTGGCTCTCGTCGCCATCAGCCCAGCTGTCGAAGTTGTCGGTGCAGGCAGAGCAATGGACACAGAGAAGAGTGCAAATGTGTAACTGAATCTCGCAGGGCAAATCGGTAAGACCTAGGTGCCGCAATCGGGAGTTGGTTGTCGACATTTCGAACAAATGTTGATGTCTAGTGTCGAGAATGACTCTTGGAAGGTTGTAGTGATATTTTCCTCTGATACTGAGCTGCTGCCTAAACGTGCCGCGCTTAGCCCCCCTGGAATGAATCCCTGCCGCAGCTTGGCTGTTCCTAGCCCTAGCAGAAATTCTCCGTCTCATCTTGGTCTACCCTGTACTGGCGCACCATTTTTAGTATATTTACTCTTTTGTGATGCTTCATGCAATACGTTTGTCTCAAACCCCAGTCTCTATATATTGTAGAGGCCACTCTTTAATATTCAAGGCATGATTTCCTTTCATCCTACCTACTATCTACCAAGATGACAAGATACAAGATCTTCGAAGAAAAGCATGTGGGGAACACCTGACCCTCCCTCTGTTGAAATGTCCCTGCGAACACTTGTGACCTACGACTTGTCAACCTGCACAACAGCAGCCTTGGCTGACGCCTCCAGCCCCTTCTTCTCATCACTATCGATACCAACGGCAGCACTAGCATTCGTATCCAGCCCCATCTGCTTCATGGCATTCGCGCCAACTGCCGCATCCGGTCCATCAAAAATCTGGGCCACCTCCTCGAGGGATCGCCCCTTGGTCTCGGGGAAGAAGAACCAGATGAGGGTCAGGTGAATGGCGATGGCGACGCACCAGACGATGTAGTACTTCCACGCAATGGCTTCCATAGCGACTGGGTTGGCAAATGCATTGTAGATGCCGGCCAAGTTGCCTGTCAGCTGGTACAACATCGAGGCCTTGGCACGAAGCGAGTATGGCGTAATCTCCATGATGTACGTTGCGCCGATAGGTGAGCAGGCGTGGTACCAGAGGGAAAAGACGAAAATCATGGCCAGAACCGCGCCGGCGTATCCAATGTGCTCGAAGCCCGTCTCCTGGTTGAGCGCAGAGCAGATGGTCCATATGACGTACGAAGCACCCATGCCTGTCATGCCGACGAGGAAGAGTCTTCGTCGGCCGAACTTGTCGACGAGCATAGCAAAGAGAACAGCCGACAGGAATCCCCAGATCTGAAGACCGGCGTTGAGGAGTAGCTGGGTCTTGTGGTCGGTGATGTTGATCGAGATGAGCACCTTGGCGAGATAGTACGAGGTGAGGGCGTTGCCGGACCACTGAAGCATGGCGGGGATGTACAGGGCGAGAAAGAAGCGGTGCCAGTTGCCACGGGTTGAGATCCATTCTCCCCAGCGTGACCTCTTCTGCACCTTTTCGACTTCGAGTGTGGCCGTAATCTCTGCCATCTCGAAGCGGGCAAGTCTGGAGTTGGGGTCGCCGTAGCCGTGCCACTTGACCAGGACATCCATGGCCTCCTTGTAGCGGCCCTTGTAGATCAGCCATCTGGGTGATTCGGGGGCAAACATGACCAGGCATGCCTGGCAAACGGAGAAGGTTGCCTGCAGCAGGCTGGGGAGGCGCCAGGACCAGGATCCTTCAATCTGAAAGGTGCCGTATGTGACCCAGGCAGCGATCAAGGCGCCGAGCGGCCACGAACACATCATGAAGGAGACGACCTGGCCACGGTGCGTCGGATACGTGACCTCGGAGAGAAGTGGCGGAGCAGCGGTTGAGACGATTCCCAGACCAAAGCCGATAATGAAGCGCGACGCAACAAACATGCCATAGTTGCGACTCCAAGTCTGGATAATCGAGCCGACAATGATAAGGATGGATCCTCCAAAGATTGGCTTTCTCCGGCCGAGCCAATCGCAAAGCTGAGACGAGATGAGGATCGAGATGAGAACACCACCGTTAGGACCAAAGGTCATGGCCCCAAGACGCGTTCCCTTGGGTTCCCCGAAGAATTCCTGCCATTGAGGTAGCGACTGCATACCGTTAAGCATCGATGAGTCAAAGCCAGTCGCCGTTTGAGTCAATAGACCGCTCAGGAGAAGCAGATTCAGCTTCCAGAGTGTCCAGTCCGAGTACCATGGCTTGCGGTCGCGTGGGATGACGTCGGCGAGGACAAGGCCTTGGAAGTCGTCACCGTCAACTCCAGGGAGAGGAGCTTCTTCGTTTGGTGACTTTCCCATTGTCAAAGATGTTGCTGTGGCTTGTGTTGCCAGTTGATGGAGTGGTGTTGGTGGTGATGATCCAGATCCACCATGTCGGTAAGGTGAGTGCGCCGTCTTTTAATCTATTGTCGTCCGCCGGCAAATGGACCGAAGACGGTCCCCATGGGAAAACAAGAGAAAGAAACCTTGTATGGTGATCGGATGAACTGATGCCGGAAACTCGAAGTGTCGTTGGTGCGCCTCCAAGGCTCAGGGGGTCACTTAGCCCGATGCCCGATGCATCCTGACTCAAGGTAGCATCCTTACCCCGCATGTACCCCAGATTCACTGACACACTAACACCGTCTGGCAGGCCATGGACCCATTGTGCTCATTCCCCCGGTGGTGCCCAGTCTCGGGGAAGACGGAGCCGGCGGTCAACCCATCCCTGCTTGCCCCGTAAAGATCATCATGCCACGACCAGGGCTCCCCGCACGTACGAGCAGCGGCATTACCATCGGGTCTCGATTGACCCGGGCTGCCAGTCTCCACCGGATTGCACCAGAGACAAGAAGGAGAAGAAGAGGAGAAGGACGCTTTCCTCCTGCAACCCAGACTAACCAACATTTCATGACAAGCGAGATTATCATCATGGCACCACATGCAGAGAGAGCTTCTGGCGACATCGAGGCTAACTCTGCGCCCAGAAATGGCCACAAAGCCAAGGTGGCTGGTGCTGAGCCTTCAGGCTTGGATCCGGCTGTCCCTCTACGGAGCCAGCTGTCGGAGCTATACGAGGACAACATTGTGGCAAAGATTATCAAGACAGCCGCCAATGGCCTAGTCAACAACGTGAGTACTGACTACGTTGACATGCCATTTCACATCCACTACTAACCAGCATCAATCAGAACCCCCCAGCAGCCTATCCCGAGTATGTTCTCGAGACAGGCCCAGAAGCAGGCGAATACATCCTCCGGGAAGCCTCCTTCTGGACCTGCGGCTTCTTTCCCGGCAGCATCTACGCTGTGGCAGAACGCCTCATCAAGTATCCCCAGGCTGTGCCTAGCCAGCAAAAGCATCACGTCCTGGAGAAGCTGCTCTCCCTCGGTGACGCGTGGGCAGAGCCTATCCACGCCATGGCTCACCGGACGGACACGCATGACATGTCCTTCATGATACAGCCGTCCATGCGCGTGAGGTGGGAAGTCCTGCATGACCGACGCGCCTTGGAGGCTATTCTCACAGCAGCGAGGTCGCTTTATACACGCAACAATAAGACCATTGGCGCCATGCGGTCTTGGGACGTCCTGGACCAAAAAGACGTAGACATATCCAGTGCAACGGAGGATTTCCTCGTCATCATTGATTCAATGTGCAACCTGGACCTCCTCTACTATGCAGCAGCGCATACTGGGGAGACGCACTTGGCAGAAGCCGCCACAGCGCATGCCAAGACCCTCATTCGCTCGCATCTCCGTCCAGAGAAGGATCCTCGAGGTAACAGGAAACTCTTCAGTCACATCCACGTCATCAACTTTGATCCGCGGTCAGGCGTCGTTAAAGACCGTCGCACGGGGCAGGGTTACCATGCGGATTCCACGTGGGCTCGCGGACAGGCTTGGGGTATCATGGGGTATGCGCAGACGTACCTTTGGACGACGGATGTCGAGTTTCTCGAGACCTCTATTGCCATGGCCGAGTATTTCATCTTGCGCCTGGAGACATCGCCGTCGGTCGTGGAGGTTTCAGTCCCTGGGGAGAACCGCAAGAGAGGGCGCTATGTTCCACTGTGGGACTTTGATGCGCCCATTCTGGACGAGAATAACCCCCTCCGTGATTCATCGGCAGGTGTCATTGCGGCGAATGGTATGCTCATCCTTTCTCAGGCGTTGGCAGGACTGCGTCGGTTCGAGGAGAGCAAGCGGTTCCAAGACATGGCCATCACCATCATCAAGGATACGCTTGACCTGTCACTATCTCAGAAAAAGTCAAAGACTGTCTGTATCAATGGAGTCGTTTCCACTGAGGAGGCAGAAGCAGGGAGCCGATTTGACGCCATCCTGCGAAATGCGACGGCCAACTACAACGCCAAGGATCACAAGCGCTACTGGGACCACGGACTGGTCTATGGAGATTATTATCTGATCGAGTTTGGGAATCGGTTACTTCGGATGGGATTGCTTTAGAGGTAGAGGATATGTATGTAACATGTGTTTTTTTTATTTGGTTAGTAGATATTCTCCTTGACTGGGAAGATAAGTGCCATCGTCATCAAACAACAAAGAGAGGTGCAGCTGTCTCATCAATTGGTAACTTCATTGCTGTAGTGGACGCGGGGATTATGAAAGCAGTAAGAGTTCTCCTGTTTAACTATTAGTAACACCTAGTTACAGCACGAGGTGGAATCTCTGCTGCAAAAGGTCCAGCGACATTTTGAGATCCGGCACCTTAAACACCTATGGCCAGGCTAAAAGGGCAGTTGAAACGGCCTGGGTGGAGGCTTGGGGGATACTCAGACCCCGTCGAGGGGATCCAGACGGCGTCAGTTTGGACGGCTTGAGAAGAGAGCTGGGAGTATGCAAGGTATTGCCTGGAAGGTGACTGGGGTCGAAGATCTAAATAACCATAAGGATATCAATGTAGGAAAGGGAAATGACAAGCCTCTAATTTGCCCCATCGGCTTAGATCTCTCACAGACAGAGTCTCAGTCGTCACTCATCAACTGGCTAATTACGAGGTCAGCCACCAGGGATTACTAACAGTCTCAGCTATTTAACCAATCTCAAGCTCCAGCAGAGAGACAGTGAGGCTTCTACGTGGAATCAGAAACTAAAACGCCTCGGCCGGAATAGGAAATGCCACATCAAGCCATCTTTCTGCCTTGTTGGTTGATGCTGCCTATTTGCTCGTCGTGGTTCATGTGCATGCTTTTCGGGGTTCTGCTCATGCCCACTCGTTTGGTTCCCCGCAACTCTTCATTTCATGCTCACCAAACGTGACATGGCTCTCTATTATGATGAATCATGATCAGCCCATTCAACAGTGGGAGCTTGAAGTCACAGACATCAACGACGGATATACGTGTCATCTAAGCCAGCAACCATGGTTGGGTGACGAGAGATGGGAGCGCCAAGAGAAACTGGGTAAAGGAGGCTACGGCGAGGTCTGGCTTCATAAATGCACCACTGGTCCCCGAGTCGGGGATCTTCGAGCCGTCAAGGAAATTGCTAAGGACTTTGGGCCGTCCTCCAAAGATAGACAGGTCAATATTGGTCATCAGGAGCTCTCGGCTCTGATCAAGTTTTCTCACCAACAGGTATGGCCCAGCGACCGTGTTTCATGATGCATTTGCTGAAGAGGGCGACGCATAGTACCGTGATTACTTCGTGTCGTCCTTTGGGTGGTTTCAGACTCGAAAGACTCTGTTTATTACTATGGAGTATTTCCCACATGGAGATCTACAGTCTCATATCGCCCAAGCACTACCGGACAGCGAAACATGTGCTATCACGGGTCAAATCCTCCAAGGCCTTTGCTTTATACATCAAAACAAGTTCGCCCATCGCGACCTGAAGCCTGAAGTAAGTCTTGTCAAGAATCGAAACGGTCAATCTAACACATTTCAAACTAGAACATCCTCGTTCAAGACCAGGGTCCCAGATGGTGGGTGAAACTCTCCGACTTTGGTTGTAGCAAAGAAGCCACAGCTCTTCGAACCACTGTCGGCACACCACCGTACTGGGCACCCGAATTATGCCACATCTTCACCCATGCCGACGAAGAGTCTTGCGACTGTATCGAAGATCGGACTTACTCGTTTGAAGTCGACATCTGGGCCGCTGGCGTGATCGCATTTCGTTTGGCTACGGGAGCACTGCCCTTCGGATCAAATCTGCGCTCTATGCTATACCGCTACGTCCGGCGAGGCGCCTCACTTGCTAGTAGTCCTCTGTTGACTGATCAGTCCAGGCCGTTCATTTTGTGGCTGATGAGTCCTTCCCCAGGCGACCGTCCCACTGCAGGCCAGGCCTTGGCACACTCCTGGATCTCATCCTCCTCCTATCTTGATCGTTCGGCCTTATGCCTTAAGCCCACAGCAACCTCTGGATCGAGCCCTGTTGATACTGAAGCGGTATCTGGGCCGGATGTTGGCGGATTGCCAAGTTGTGAAGACGGGCAGGCGAAGTCGTCGAGCATTGAACCACCCTCTCCAGCTCGTACGGAAGACCGGTCTGGCTCAACAGGCCGGTCTGAAGGCTCATGGTCCAGGTTTTGGCGCCACCCACTGTCTCTACTACCCAACTCGCGTCGGCCTGGTGATACCATAACCAACACATCACTCGTTTCGGAGGACTCATCTGGGTTAACCTTGTCCCAGCCTCACAGCTCCATCGCCAGAAATGACACACGGGCTGCTGGGGGCGACTCGACACGTTCAATAAGCTCCAACATTTCGCAAGGCACTCCACAGCCGTCAGAGGCCCGGCCCATGGTCACAACCAGAGCAGAAGCCGACATGACTGTAAAGATAGAAACCGGGAGCGATTATAGACAAGCCAGCGAGATCTGTGCTTTGGGATCAAGCCACGGTGTTAGCATTGGGATATGACGCTATGATGTGTAGATATTGTGTTTTTTGATATAGTTGAAGCCCGGCCCTTGATGGGATAACTGCGCCGATAGATAGTTCGGATACACACATGTCTAGGCGATGGCCAATATTCGGAGACGTGCTTGTATTGTAGAAATCCGTGTGTGGTTAGAAATCATTCGTTGATACA